>JAKUBO010000019.1:0-193776 GCA_030566905.1 Chernovozyma aurita
TGGAGTCAATATTTCAACAGTAGTAGTACCACCTGAAGTAGTTGGAGTAATGGTTGTGGTTGAAGTAACAGTTCCGGTCCATGGAGTAGTAATAGTAGTGATTTCTCCAGTTGGAGTCAATATTTCAACAGTAGTAGTACCACCTGAAGTTATTGGAGTGACGGTGGTGGTTGAAATAATACCTCCGGTCCATGGAGTAGTTATAGTAGTAATACCTCCAGTTGGAGTCAATATTTCAATAGTAGTAGTACCACTTGAAACAGTTGGAGTAATGGTTGTTGTTGAAGTAACAGTTCCAGTCCATGGAGTAGTTATAGTAGTAATACCTGGAGTAGTTGGAGTCAATACCTCAACAGTAGTAGTACCACCTGAAGTTGATGGAGTAATGGTGGTGGTAGAAGTAACAGTTCCGGTCCATGGAGTAGTGATAGTAGTGACATGACTTGGTGTTTATACTTCAACAGTAGTAGTACCACCAGAGTTAGTTGGAGTAATAGTAGTAGTTGAAGTATCAGTTCCAGTCCATGGAGTCGTAACGGTGGTGATGTGACTTGGGGTCAAGATTTCAACAGTAGTAGTTCCAGCTGAGTCAGTTGGAATGATGGTTGTGGTTGAAGTATCAGTTCCAGTCCATGGAGTCGTAACGGTGCTGATGTGACTTGGAGTCAAGATCTCAACAGTAGTAGTACCATCAGAGTTAGATGGAATGATGGTTGTGGATGAAGTATCAGTTCCGGTCCATGGAGTAGTAATAGTGGTAATATGGCTTGGAGTCAATACTTCAACAGTAGTAGTGCCATCAGAGTTAGTTGGAGTAATAGTAGTTGTTGAAGTAACAGTTCCGGTCCATGGAGTAGTAATGGTAGTGATGTGATTTGGAGTCAATACTTCGACAGTGGTAGTTCCAACAGAGTTAGTGGGAGTGATGGTTGTAGTTGAAGTTTGAGTTCCAGTCCATGGAATTGTACTTGTTACTACCGCTGGGCAATAGACTTCTGTATCCTCAAAGTTGTATACGTTTGTAAAACTTGATATAACTTTTCCACTTGGAGTAGTTACTGTGAAATTAAGCAAGTAACTCCCAAATATCTGAGCATATATTATCAGAATTGGATAGAAATATCCTTTCAGAAGGTACAATGTCTGTGTAGTTGTACCATTGTGACCCCGAGTATCTGAAACTGACTCCTTATAATAAAATGTATATATATCATATTCTCCATTATTAGCAGAAATATTTGTATTACAGCATTCAAATGCTTGATAAGCTCCAATACGTATAAGCGCACCATCGTCTACTGTCAATTGCGCGACATATTGACCTGTTTCTGGAGCTAGAAAATAACCTTTGAGCTCAATCAAGAAATGAGCAACGTTTATAGTTTGTCCGTAAACTACACCTGAAGTATACTCCACAAAACTACCTTCGGCTCTTACTGAAAAATTAATATCGATTACACCATATGCATAAGCTGTCGGAGAAGAACTGTTATATCCATATTCCATGAAGGGTAGACTTTGTAAGTCGCTGTCATTGGCCCAAGGGTATGGATAAAATACAGCATTAAATCCAGGTGAACTTGTACTGCTTGGTAAACAAGCAGTTGGTGTTGAAGATGCCGAATCTCGACGAATTAATTCTATTTGATCAGAATCATCTGTAATATCTGCGGTAGAACTCCCAATTTTATTTGACCCTCCTTTAATTTCGTTTGAAAACACCTTAAAAAAAGCTGCTGCAAAGAAAATAAGTAAGTAGAAGATTCTCATTTTGAGTGACATTGGTAACAAGTAGAAGATATAATCCACTTTGAGGAGAATAAATAGCTTTTTTATATTGGCGAAAGAACCCATGGAATGACAGCAAGCTATTATGGTTTACTTGCTGTAAGGTAGTTTTTAACAAAAGTAGACTGCAGAATACATGCGTAATGTGCATTTTATTTTAAATTTCTAACCTGTAACCCTATAATGTTGCATTTCAAATTATTTTATGTGAGCATCATCAATTCTTACGTAATTCCAAAAAATAATCGCATTGTGGTATGTTTCAAGCAATATGAATTATTTCGGTTTGATTGTCCACTTTATTTTCCATTAAGAAGTTCAGAGGACTAGCGATGCTTTCAAATATTTGAAACTTTCAGTTGTTTTAATTATATTTAATTCTCGTATAGAGTAAGTATTGGAAATCTGTAAAAAGAAATTAAAAATCATACGTTTAATAATTATCCTAATGCATAATAACTTGGAACTTTTTTACAGCCCACTTTATCTTTCCAGCAGTAGAAAGGAAGTGTGAGTTTTTTAAATAGTAAATGAAGTTGTCAAACTTGAAGCTAATATGTTTGGGAATTGCTCCAAGGTCTATTTCATTTTCAGAAACAGCATATATATTGTGAAAGTCTTTAATTGTTCTTGTTATTCAATAATTGTTGCCTAGTATTTCGGTTCAACTGTTACCTAGTATTTCGGTTCAATTGTGCACCTTATTATCCATTATAAAGCTGAGAGAGCTAGCGATATTTTCAAATATTTGAAACTTTCAGTTGTGTTAATTATATTTGATACTCGTATATGTAAGATACACATATTTGACACTCTGGCTTGAGTGAAGGGGTTTACATAAAGTAATTATTGGAAATCTGCAAAAATTGAAAATCATACTTTCAATAATTATCTTAATGCGTAATAACTTGAAACATTTTTGGATATGATCAGAAGAACATACAAATTACATCTCACTTTAGTTTTTCTGTGGTAGAAAGAAGTGTAATTCTTTTAAAAAACAAATGAAGTTGACATTGAAGCTTCTGTGCTTGGAAACTTTTTTAAGCTCCATTTAATTTTCAAAAACATCTTATGCATTGTAATCTTTTTCAATTGTCTTTGTTATGACAAAAACCATATTGGAAGTACGTATTTAGTACTTATTTGTGGTAAAAAAAATTATTTAGTTTCTAAATGGTTTGGAAGTGGTGATTCTATTGTTATTTATGCACGTATCGCCTGCGGCCAATAGAAAATCATCTGCAGTATTGCTTGAGATTGGGAATTAATTATATTTTTATATTTTGTTGCTCCTTTAGTTTCAAATTGTCCAAATTAGGAAAATAAGCCAGCTTTCTGTTAATCATGCACATTAGCTATAAATTATATGAACAACTTTCTTACATCAGCATTATTAAAAGCAATTATGAAAATGGAAGAGGACATTATGAAATAAAACCCAAGGAACTTTGATCTGATTTTTTTCAAACTATTTTCAAATTCCAGATTCCTAATGGTTTCGCAAAGTTTCAAATGGTATCAACGTTTAAGATTATTATGCCTCAAATTAAATTCAATTCCTATAACCCACACCACATAGAAATATGGCTCATTCGTAAATTCTGTTAAAGGGGGAAGGTGGGGTGTACTAAATGCATCTCAATCTATGCGTAATTTATATTTTATATCTTTTCAAAGATCTCCTTTTTTACCCCCTCTTGTGGTTTATCGAAATGTTCTTTGTGCTATTATCCTTTTAAATTCTTTAGCAAACTTGAATTCGAATTAGGGAGCAAGATTTTCAAAGTCTTAAATTATCTGTTGCACCTGATCTGTTTTAGTTTGTTTTGAAATTGGTATATCAAGTGATGAAACCAAGATACCAGTTCAAACAATAATCAGAAATTAAAATTCTCCTCTCTTCAAGAATAATACCACTTTTGAACATTTTCTATAAAATATTTCATTAAGAAATATTACCCCTTCATACTTTGTGATATCAAAAGAATATCCAAGGACCACCAAATCTTATTCAAAATTTTGAAAGACGGATATTTGCTCATAATAATCAATCCAGTGTAATTTAAGGCTACAAAGTGTTTAAAATACTTGCCCCATTGAAACTAGAATCAAGATCTAGAAGACTAAATTAAAAATCTTTCGATTGGTTAGAAAATATTTTAAAAAGTAGTAGTTGCATGCTTTTGAACGTCATCTAGAGGTAAAGCTCTCAACTCCTTGAAGTTTAAAGGGAAAAAAGAAAGCATTTCAAATCACATTTCTTTATTGAAATTATTGTTGAATATTTCCACTAATTGACAGAAACGAGATTAAGATTATTTAGTACATGAATTATATGTTTAGCTTTCAAGTTTTTGAATCCAGCATTAGTGCCCGTAAGCAATGTAAAGCGTGCAGCTTTTGCCGTTCAAAAAGGCTACAATGTTCAATTTCGTCAGATGATTATAATTCTGCTGACTGTGATAACTGTCAGAAGACTAAATTGAGGTGTGACGTGAATGTAAATCTGGAAGATCAATTCAATAAAACACAGAAAAATAGCAATAAAGTTAGTAAGCAGAATTATCAAATAGGTATCATGAAAAATGGATTAACAAAATCTCTGTCGATGAAAGGAAATAATAAAAACAGGTTTGAAATAATAGACGAAACGCCAAAACTAATATCTTACAATTCTTCTCGAGTATTGCGTAAAAGAATTATAAAGAAGTCTAAGATTGAAACAAAGAAAATGATGCTTCCCAAAGTAAAAATCAGTAAACACTCAAGTGGAGTATCTGAAAAGACATTAGGACAATATTCTCTCCAAATATCAGATCAAGAATCAGGTCGAGGACTTAATGAAGCTCAGCAGCAAACTTCTTCTTACAACATATCTCATACCTCAGGAGAACTTCAAACTTGCGAGGACAGAAATTACATTCAAACAAATAGCTTTCAAATTTCCCCAATCATGACAACTTCACCAGTCAATTCATCTCAAACCTCCTCAATATGCTCAGCCACGGGATCTAAAATCAAATCTCAATCATCAAAACTTCCTGCCTCAAGAAGTAATCTAGGAATACCACTGACAGCAGAATGTAACTATCTATCCCTGACATATGACAAATTAAAGCAAAAAATAGTAATGCCTTTTCCAATAGAGGAAATTTTCAAAGAAAAATCAAAGGTAATTCTAATATCGCTAGAACAAAATCCAAAAAGGATATGGAAGATAACTAAGCCTATTACGGCAGTGGCTAAAGTGAAACCAACTATGAGATTGCCAAATGCAAGTGTAACAGGATCATCTCTGAAAGAGAAATCAAATGGGCAAGTAATGTCACTAAAGGAGCTACCATCTATAATTCCTTCCATAATATCCTACGTTCCTTATCATCTTCAAGTTTCTGAAATCTTTCCAATATACCTCAAATGGAGCTATGATTTCAACTTAAGTGAAGATCTATTTAGTGCCAATATAAAACATTATCACATTCACTCCAAAGATCTGTTTCATTTTTTGATTTCAATTGATGCATTTAAATTAGAATTAAATGAATACATCACTGAAGAGTTAATCAAAATATATTTCTTCAAATTCAACAGCCTATTTCCAATTATCAATGAGGTCAAATTTTGGGGAAATTACAATGCCAAAAAAGTTCCAAATTTGATCACTTACAGTATGGTATTGTTATCCATAGGTGATAAACTATCTGAAAAATTATTGGTTGAAAACCAGATCTTTAAATTATCTGACTATAGCAATGAGTTAAGGAACTTCAGTGATAGGTTAACATTAAAAATAAAGCTGCTATTACTAGCAATGCCACAACTAGGAGATAATAATGTCTTCACCAAGTTTATCTGCCGTTTATTATTGCTTCTAAATTCTTGCTTTGATAATTATAAGAAAGCTGCAAACGATATATCAAAATGTATCCATTACGGGATAGAATTAGGATTGAATGTGGGCAAAATATACAACCATAGTACTAACATACCCCATGAAAATAACCTTCAACACAACAAAAATTGGGAAACGGCATGCAGGCCAATATCAGCAAATGACAATAATGGTCATAATTTTAACTCTTATGATTCCACTTTAATTTATTTAAAAGATCTATGGTGGATCTGTTACATCTTTGATCGTTACATTTCTGTAATTCATTCCAAACCCTTTCTCATTAAAAAAGAAGATACAATAATAGAATCACCTAGTAATGTACAACTAAGATTGATACTTGAGCTGGTCAAAGTATATGAGAGAAGCTTTAGGTATGAACCAATCACATCCAAAACATTTAGCCATGTCAGTAAGCTTGATCATTGTTGTGAAGGTGGAAGATGTCTTGATAAAAATTGTATCTCCTTTTGGGGGAGCTTATCTCGGAATTGTAATCCAAGAGGTTCAAATGGTAATAATAATAGGTCATTTACTACCACAACATCCACAGCAATAAATAAGAATAATATCACTAAAAGTAATATTAATCATGAAAATAAAACAGAAAATTCGTTTAATGTTACTGGTGATAAAATTCTTCGTGAAAAAAATCCAAGTGAAATGATATTTTCCCAATTTATAATCAACGAGCTCAATATGAACGAAAAAGATTTTATTGATTTCAAGGACTTTAAGTGCTTGCTGCAAATATCTTTATTCTCATACCCAAAAAAAGTGACGTATTTAATACAACGAATTGATAATCTCCTAAAAATAATACTATTAACCAAGTACCAAAAATCCAACAATTGGATCAGCTTAATAATAAAAGGCAGCTCGAATCTTATTATGTATATTGAATATTTCATGAATTCTGAAAAGAAGCACTTTATCAATTTACCTTGGATTCCTAAGATTTTATTAGTAGTTTTGAATATTTTGCTGGACATTAAATCAAAGGCAGATCCTCAATTTAAAGTAATGAATTGCTTAGAAGCTGAAATAAAACGTTACATTGTTGCTATGGAAATATATTCCAAAAAATGGGGATCTATGAAAGAACAAATTGAAAAGTTGAAAGAACTAAACGACCAATGAAAAGCTGTTAAAAATGACATTCCAAACCAAATAAAAAATCAAATATGTACTAGATGCTTTCATAGAATACAGGTTTATTGATAGTTTAGAGTACGAGTAATTATAACTCCCATACCTCTCTATTTCCTAAATTCAAAATCTTTCTAGAATTGAAAACTTATTTTTTCCTCTTATGACAAGCAATGATCTGGCCTTGAAATTATTCTTAAACATATGCGTATCATGACATAATTTAAGAAAGCATAAGGTAGGAAATCCTATTATGTGAATAGGATTGTAATATGTTGCTGATATATGATTTCGTTAAAGCATAGAACATGCTGTAATATCTTTCTATAAGACTTTAGATATAATTTCTCAATATAACATAACCTAGTTCTTACATTAGCGCAAATTTTTGATTTTTCACAAGTTTATTTACTCAACGTACGAGTTTAGCTACTAACAATAGACAAAACTATGGCCCTAGAGTTGTAGTAATTGAAGTCAAATAATCCAAGATTTCAAACTAGAATATTATTCAGCAAAAGATTTTACCACAATTTATCTCCGTAAATTAAAGGCAATTCTAGAATAATAATACATCGATCTGCCATAGCTGCTTAAATTCATTAAGAAGTGGATTCTAATGTCTAAACATCATACATCTCTATTGTTAAAGGTTGCTCAAATATTTACTACGCGTGCACGACTCAAACAGAACCGCTCTTGTGTTTTCATATCCGTGGACCGTCCGATTTCATAACTTGGTCTCAATCAATTGCTTAGTTTGTTTACCGGCCATTTGTTTGCTGTAGCTCTATTCCTATTATTGCAGTTAAAGTCATTTTTTAAGAAGTAAATTTATTGGAACTTAAAATAAAGTTGATACAGAAAGTACTTTTAAATTTCAATTCTAATCTTATAAAATATCACTCAAACAAATGCCTCCATCTACAGAATGATCTGCGTTGCAAATTTAAGGGATCAATAATTTCTACGCATGCAACTTTAATTCTTTGCACATAATTTCTTATTAATTCAATGAAAAAACATTTGCAGGCTTGGAGAATATTAATTTAGCTTCGTTGATACTTTGTAATATCAGGAATTTGAAATATGGTATGAAAATCAAAATGTGCTGAATTGAATCGAATGTTTACTTCAAAGTTGTAATGTCGAAAACTGAATAACAATCTCAATTTCAGATTTTTCCTTTGCGATTATTGATTTCAGCTATATAATAAACAAATAAACAGATAATATTGTGTATGATAAAAAGAATCTTCATTTAATTCTCTATGTTGTTTTAAAGTACAAAGATTACTTCTGCGGATTAAAGATTGCTAGTATCTACCAGGGTTACAAATAGTCTACTTGTGAGATAGATTTTGTATTCAATTGCAAGAGTATTCTATATATTTACTATTCTGAAGCTGTCTTTTCATTTAATTAAAAAAATTGAAATTTAGCTGACATATAGACCAATGCATATTCTAGCGAAAAAGGTAACCTTAAATGTACTATAATTATATAAAATAATTCGTTCATGCAGTGAAAAAAGTTTGAGATACTTTAATTTGTAATAAAACAAAATAAATATGATCTCCTTATACACAGACGAAAAATATGACTTAATTTGAGCTCAATTTAATATATAAATTAAGATATTTAGTATATTTAATTCAAGACATTTAGCATATTTAATATGACTTTCCATGTGCTATATATCAGATTTTAAGCACAACTCAAAAAAATTGAGATCTAAGCAAGAGTCACAGATTTTCAACTCTCTTCTAACACTAAAGTTTACAATATTAGCTAAAAATAGAATTTCTCTTAAGTACTAATTACCTGAAGGCCTGATTTTTTACAGTATGAAAACTTTTTAGTTTTCATGGTACAAAAATCACACATCCTTTCTACCTACTGAAAAGATAAAGTGGGCTGTAAAAGGTTCCAAGTTATTATGTATTAGGATAATTATTTAACATATGATTTTTAATTTCTTGCAGATTTCCAAGAATTACTCTAGATAAGCCACTTCACTTTAGTCAGAGTGTCAAATATGTACATCTTACATATACGAGTATCAAATATAATTAGCACAACTGAAAGTGTCAAATGTGTGCGTCTGACATATACGAGTATCAAATATAATCAACACAACTGAAAGTTTCAAATATTTGAAACTGTCGTTACCTCTCTCAACCTTTTAATGAAAATTAAAGTGCACGATCAAACCGAAATATTACGCAACAATTATTGAATAACAAAATCAATTGAAGAATATTGCAATATATAAGATGTTTCTGAAAATTAAATAGACCTTGAAAAAATCCCCAAGAATAGTAACTTCAGGTCTGACAACTTCATTTATTTTTTAAAGGAATTAGACTTCCTTTCTACTACTGAAAAACAAAAGTGGGCTGTAATATGCATGTTCCTCTCATCAAATTCAAAAAGGTTACAAACTATTACGCATTAAGATTATTATTGAACGTATGATTTTTATTTTCTTGCAGATTTCCAGCAATTACTCTAGATAAGCCACTTTACATACAAAATAAATAAATAAATAAACCTAAATATCCCCGCACCTATGGTGAGGGGAAATATTTATAACGATTTAATTCATTATTTATTATAATTATTAATACTTCACAATATGAATTATGATTTTAAGATAAAATTATATAATACAACTCTATTGTTAATGATTAAAAAGTATGCAAGTAATCAAATATAATTAACACAACTGAAAGTTTCAAATATTTGAAAATATCGCTACTTCTCTCAGTTTTTAATGGATAATAAAGTGCACGATCAAACCGAAATATTACGCAACAATTATTGAATAACAAAAACAATTGAAGAATATCACAATGTATATTATGTTTCTGAAAACGGAATAGACCTCGACAAAATTCACAAACATATTAGCTTCAAGTCTGACAACTTCATTTATTTTTTAAAGGAATTATTCTTCCTTTCTTCTGTTGAAAGATTAAAGTGGGCTGTAATATGCATGTTCCTCTGATCAAATCCAAAAAGGTTACAAGTTATTACGCATTGGGATAATTATTGAACGTATGATTTTTAATTTCTTTTCGCAAACTGTTAACCAAAATAATATTTCTCTTAAGCACTTACCTAAAGGCAAGATTTCTTACAGTATGAAAACTTTTTAATTTTTCCGTTACATAATTTTTATTTTTTTTATGACGAAGTGGACAAAAAGTCCTATGAAGCCATGTTGTGCTTCAACTAACTTTAGCTAATGCATCACATTGCCCCCACGAATTTCAATAAGTTCTCAGATAAGACGAACTGAAATCGCTTGTTTCAAATTTACTTTTTAACTTTTATATTGTTGAAAGTCTGTAAACATTCATTGCAAGTAGGAACATACTTATTTAGTATTTCGATGTCATTTCTACGTTTGCACATTTCCCTATACTTATCTAAATGTTGTTCTATAGATTGTACAAGAGAACATGCAACTTACAAAAAAAATTAAATTTCATCCTTTGCAAACTTTTCAGCTAATTTGGGCAATAAAAAATTACTTTAGTAATTAAAATCTGGGTCTTTATTCCTTTTATTTCGAATCAGCTTGTTAAAATATATTTTCCACTTCTATACCTGCAGCATTAAATGTATTAAGATGATCAATAATTCCAGAAGGATTGAGAAAAGATAAATAAAAAATTAATAAATCTCAAAAATGTAAATATTTATATTGCCTCACTTGCATTACAAGGTCGCTAAGAGAGATAATTGGACACAGAATAGTTGTAAGTATTCTATCTCACACTATAGCAAAATTGATTACAATTTGCTGACTATGGACTTCATGAAACGAATCAGTGCTGATAATGAAGAAGACGCATCTCGAAACTGCATAACGTAGTCAATAACCAAGCAATATTCTAAAAAAGCTATAATCAGAATCTGGGGTAACATCAAATATCTATTTCATGGTATCTATATTTCGCTAGTAGTATCTAATATGAGCTATTTGTCTTACTTAAACATTTTCAAAAAGGATGCAACAGATAAGTTAAGTTTTAATTTTTGAAAATTTGCTTATGAAGGCAGGAAACAAATGTTTTATAGTTGCAGTTGCTTAGATGAAATTCCTATATAAAATCAATCAATCTAAAATGAAGCACCTTTAATGCATAACATTTTGAAAAACTTGAATTTGCGTCAAGGATACTTTTTCTCTCATAAAGTAATACCCATAATTAGGATCTTTTACTCACAAGAATAATGCAAATTTGGCCGCATTTATATAGTGTACTTTAGAAAAGAATTGTTAAGTATTTATAAATGCTGATTGCTTAATAGTTACCATTCCTTATCCAACAAGTAGTCAGACGGACCAGGCATTTCTTGGATTGTCTATTCAAATGCTTGCAGCGCTTCAAGAAATTGTTTTTACATTTTATGTTTATTAGCAGATTTTTTCTTACAATTGCCCAGATGTTTCTATTATTTAGTTTGAATGCCAAATCAGTAATATCAGAAACTTCTGGATGAAAATACTCTAAATTGATTATAGATTTTATGTAGGGTTTTTAAAAGTTGTCAAGATGTTTATAGAGTTGTATTTTGGGAAAGTAATAAGTAGGATATGCACTCTGTATACTTATTCACTAATTAATGTCAATGATACCAAAAGATGTTAAAGTCTGTTATTTCTTCTAGTTTTTCATTAATTGCTTGATCATAAACCAAGCAAAAGATCCTTTACTGAGCTTTCTTTTAGAAGGGATCTGTTTCTTTCTTCAAAAAAATAATTCTTATTCGAAGTATCATTCATATTCATGTTAGCATTTTCTATTTTGCTATGAAGAGCTGTGGGCCCGTTGTGTTGATTTGAAACAATACAATTTCCATGAACGAAATAGTTTCCAAAAGTAAGACCTGAATCACCATCCCAGTTGCTATTAGTCCTGTAATTTTGATTGACCATTGTGTATACTAACGGTTCTTTGTTCAAATTCTTTCCAAAAATTAGGAATGATTCAGCTAATGTTCGTAGATGAGTGTTTTGGGGTAAATCAATCTTCATATCTTCATCTTTGATGAAATATGATTGAGAACAGAGAATGGTACTGTGAGGCCGCAGATGTAGCAGATCCACCATAGATCATTTCTGTACGATGATTCACACCCAAAGCAGTTGTTATTGGGAGTATTGATTCTTCCACCGTAGTTAGTGCAATTTTCAAAACATTCTGCTGTTCCATTGCTTTTTCTGAGATTGCTACAAATACCATAATTACTAAGAACTTCTTTGGTTGCAACCTCAAGCTTTGATTTCATCTGAATCTGTCGTTCTTGTTCAGAATTTGTCTTCATACGACTCACAGTTGTTCTCTTCACGTTGAGTCCTAATACAAGTCCATAATTAACACAAATTGATAGGTCATTCACATGCTGGCAATTGTTAAACTCATTCATCTCAGAATAAAAAATTAGAAGTAAATGGCAGATAAACTTGATGAGCCGATTATTATATCCGAGATTTGGTAACAAAAGCAATAACAGATTTATCTCAAACATCATATTCTCACAGAATCGAACCAATTTGCTTTCTTGATTGAAGACCTTGTTTTTGATCAATAAATTTAAAGACAACTTTTCTCTTATTGCTACTAATATGATACTGAAGAGAACCAAATTTGGGACAACTTAAGCGTTATAATCATCCCAAAATTCTTTTTCATTGATAATTGAAAAGATACTGTTGATTTTAAAGAAATATATTTTTATTTATTCCATGAACATGTGTTCATTTAATCCCAACGTGAAAGCATCAATTGCAATGAGAAATTTGTATTGGCGTACATCTTGTAGGTGGCATTGATTTAAGGGATGGAGCTCATTCTTACTCAAGTTAAAATGAAAGGTTAATTTGAGAAATGCTGAAATTATCTGAGAATCTTGAAAATGGAACGGAAGAAAAGAAAGTATAGAAGTAATGATTGAGGGAAGTTGAGATTAAGTTCGATTTAGTAGTAGGTTTGAGAATATTTATTGCAGATGAAGTTGTAAAGGTAAAAAAGACTGCAGCCTTTTTATATTGGGTGGTAAAATTTCCGGAATAACGACATTTGCCAGAGTAAATCTTGCAGGTGCAGCTACTGACCCCGCAATATTCTCTTGGGATCCAGTTTTTTTTGCGGTGTCTTTTTTATGCCCAATAAGTTTTCTCTGCATTCCTCTATACCCTAAGAAAGCATAGGTTGCAGCCGAAAACTCTATATTGATAGGTGTAATCATTATGGGGCAATTGAGGTTAAGAAATTATAGACTCCTGAAATGACACCTTGGAAATGTTTTTTGGAATATCAAAAAAAAGTTTTGGACAATTCTTCAATTGCAAATTTCATAGCTGAATTGATTTGGGATGGAATTTGTGCTTTGTTTGTTGGTGAGTTTATCAGTGCGAAAGGGTGCTCAATAACCCGTGATATATTATTACTCTAGTACAGATCAAAAGACATACTCTCTTGAGGAAGGGTTTGCTGTATTTTTTGGGGTTTTATATCACATTTATTTCTTCTTGGCTGGGCTCTATTAAAATACTGAACCTGTTGCGGCAGCTTTGCTTTTATTCGTTGTTTTACTGTCTCATTCGATGGCCCCGTTAGGAACGGCTCAGATTCTCTTGCAGGCCGGTGCAGATATTTGAGAAGAGTGGCATTCCAGATCTAGATCTAGTCCTTGAGATCTACTTCGAAGTTCCTTATTATGTAGGATCTTATGATATTTATTTACTTCAAAATTATTCACATCATTTTTGACTAAGTCTTGGAAAAAACTATTTGGTTTTACAATTGATTATACTTTTGTCACTTTAAAATTATCACTCTTATTTTTTCCATAGTTTGTAGCCTTTGCAACCCACTGCCAGAGTTTTTATTAGGAACATTCTGCTGCCAAGATGTACTGACTTTGTGAAGAACTTGAGTAATTTTCTTGAAGTCACAAATCAAATTTGCCTTCTTGCAATTATGGCAGCCTATATTGGCGTAGTCAATTGACTGAATTTTGCATTGTATCCGCTTTGAACGACATAACTCACAGCACATAAAATTTCGCTTACGAATTCTATAATTAGAATCGCAGGCTGGAAAGACTTGCGTTTTATCTCATGCACTAAAAAGATAACACCTCAATAAACACGGAAGCTTCCCATGAAACCATTGAAAAAGAAATAAAAAAAGATAAAGTGCAATATACTGATATATTGATATCCTTTGAATTTGTGTAATCATTCCCCCCCCCCCTCTAATTTACAGTAACTGAGTTCCTGGAAATGCACTCCGTTAATTCCGTCAATAATTTTTCAAATCAAGTTGACTGATTGCCAGAAAAAAAACATCGCAGTAATCGAACTTACGAAAAAAATAATTCTCAGTTTCTTTGCATATTTATTTTAGGACAAGATAGAATTAATTTTACTGTGGAAATTTGTTATCTTAATATCAATTAAGACTTCAAAAAATTAATCATATGAGGTGGAGTTACGCATCTACAATTTTCACTTACAAAGATTTTTGGTAATGTGACTGGAATTAAGTTGTATTATTAGTTTGGACTACATACCTAAATAACAGAACGGAGGTCTTAACCATTTATTTTATATATGCACATGAAAAACCCAAATCTTGAATGTTTGCGTTCTTATAATAATTTCATTTTGGTCAACTAATCATTTATATTTCAAGTATATATATTCTGAAGATTTGAACAAACTAGGTCGTATTCATTTCTAGAGGTGAAGTTATCAAATTGAATCAAAAAAAGTTGCAAGTATATTTGACTCTTCCGAGTAAAGAGACAGCAAATGCATTTCGTTCGGGTAATTCAGAAAATGTAGTTACTATACCCATACACCCATACACCCATAAATATCACCTGCACGTAGTTCCTGTATCAAATCTTGCATTGTCAATTGCATTTTGTGTTGCATTTTGTGTTGCATTTTGTGTTGCATTTTGTGTTGCATTCACTTGATTTGAATTGCTTGCTTTACAATCAACTAGACAGCACTAAATTATTAACACTTATAGTACGTACTTTTAAAGATTAGAGGCTGAGTGGCAATCGTTGCTTTTTGAAGACATAGACAATTCTCAGATAGCATCTCTCTCATAGTGCGATTTAGCCCTTAATTGATTCTATCCATTCATACTTATCTGTTGATATGATGCAATTATTTCATGTAGATTTATTGTATGACTGACAGTGAACTTTCATTTTAGACACAAAGTTGTAGCCAGAAATAGAAGTAGTTAGAATTAAAAGATATTTTTTGCATGAGTAATTAAACTAGTTCCACTTATGATTTTTTATTCCTATCTTTTCATACCTTACAAGCTCTGAGTGGCGCCTATACGCAAGCAAGAAAATACCTTTCATCGTGAAGATCAGACCTTTTAAATTACTTTTTCGGAATGAAAGCCATGTTCATTTTATCACAAAGAAAATTATGCAAAATGGTTGGTAGACAAATTTTTCAATACAATCAGCAATTGTAGAATTCCAATGCCTCCATCAATAAGGAAAAAGAGTATAGGTATTAGAATAACACAATCAATTAGATAAAGAGTTCCAAAGATTAAAATTACAGACAAATCAGAATATTACTTGAATAATCGACAAATTCATAATAAGATTTTGCACAAAATCTCATTAATTTGTCCATTTCCATGGGGTATTTGTCAACGCTTACCAGCTCAATGGTTAATATAAAATATTCAAGTAACTCTACATAGCTTGAAATGTGTTCTAATTTTAAGATAGATTTCAGATAAAATAATAATTTTAATTTAGTCATTCAAGTATTTTTGGGGACTCTCCGTAAGAGGATCATTTTCGTTTTTCAGATATTATGCAGACATCCTAAATTATAACATTTACGATATCATTATCGATATGTGCAACGTCGAAATTTATGGTTAACATCGGATTACAACTTGCAACTCTGGTTCTAGAAACTATGGTGAATAATACAAGTGAACATACTTCTGGATTAGAACTTCTCTTCTCAATATTCGATTTGATGCTTTGGATGCATAAGATCAATCTTGAGTTTTAAAGTTGGCTCTTAACCATATTTTACAAGGCCCCTAAAGTTACATTTGAACTTTATCAAAAACTACTAATACGTATAAATACCTATCATGGTTTAATGCTCACCCCGAAACTATCAAAAGAGGCTTTGTCAATGGCGAAATCCTTCGCATCAAGAATTCCTGTTCTAGTATCAATGCTGCTACTAAGCACTTAAAGATCTTCTTTAACAATCTTCGATACCGAGGCTATCCACTTAACAAATTCCGTCAATTGTTTAGAGAATGCATTTCTAAACATTTCTCTCCAGCTGAACCACTGATCTCAAAGACCCCTATACGAACATTTCGTCTACACGTCATACGTCGAATATAATCATCTATGGGAATGTGATGCTTCTCGTCAATTACAGCGGTATATTCTCCTGCATCTTGAACGAAATGATTTTGTCAACTACAGAATTCCGCATACCAAGAAAATACTTACTAGAGTTCAATACTGAAAGAAACGTCTGCGCAATCTCTTAGATATTTACAACAAATATAATAAGATGATTATCAGCACTAATCTCCATGCTAGATCCACACAACAATCGTCCAGATCTAGAAAAAGACATCAGCAACAGTCTACCATCGATTCATTCCTTAAACGAAGGAAACGTCCAAGAAGATATCGGCAACCATTACCCATTAGAATCACTTTAAGTAATCGTTAATTTTCTAGCCATCTTTTCTCCGAGATAAACGCAAAATAAAGATAGTCTGACACTACCTTACCCATTATATTTCCCACTAATTTTGGTTGACAAGACTCATTGCAATGACAAATGAGACCCTTTAAGACAGTTAATTGGTGCTGAGTGGTAATCTGGAGGAAGTGTATGGCTTTGGTTGCAGAGTTGTACTGCTAAATTGTGCAGTCTTAATGGGAGAGAGAAAGCCATAGGAGGATTACTGACACTTTTTCGCAGATATCCACTGACAGGACGACCTCTCTGCATTGAAGCACTGAAGTGCTTCCACTGTAGCACGTGTGAGTTCCCGCGCTTCGTAATTAGCCTCAGGCTCTGGAATTGGGCCTCCATTTCAGAATTTGGACAATTCAATTCTTCTTCTCAGGCTTGTTGAGGAGACCAAATGCTTTCAGGGGTGAATACGTTGATAAGGAGAATGTAGGTGTACAATAATGTAGAATTCTGTTACTAAAACATAGAAAGTCCACAAAGATGATTAGCAATATTATCTACATTATTGTTAATATTTGATGAGGCCACATCAGCTTAAACAAAGCGGAACTTCAACTCACGGTTAACACTATAAAACTGCTGGTAGATTGATGGTAGAGTCCTGATGTCATCATCTTTATGCAGATGCTGCGCTAAGTTCAGCGTTGAGAGATTGTCAATTGGTGTTGCTTTTCGCGCTTAAGATTTGGGGCTCAATACTATAGACAGCAGAAGAGTTGGACCAGGAAACAATAAATTACAATGGTTTGTTTCTGCTGCATAGAGTTGCAAAAGTCACCTGTGGATAACCGGAGAATCAATTTAATTATTTTCTTTTTCTGACATGAAGTGATAACTTATTTCTCTTTTCTCTTTAGGTTCTCGTCACCTGCAACCCACACGCAGCTGCCTAGATAACAAGCTTCCCAGTAATCTAGGCTCCCCCTTCTGCCTCTCTCAAATCAGGAATCTAGACATTGACTCCTCCAGGTCGTGCCAATACAAAAACTGAATCATATGCACCTTAGAGGCACGACCGGAACCCTTCCATTTAAGAAAGACACCTCACTCTTTCAATTCGAGTCATCGTCACAGCCCAGTGCTCACCATCAAGTTGGAATTGAAGATGTTGGGCAACAACCCCTATCCCAGTCACTCCAGCAAGAACAACGAACAGTAGACTATCTTAATAGCTATGGATCACTTCCAACCACCTACCCAACTTTCAGTGGCAATTTCAGACGTCTGCAGAAGTCTAACCCGTGAATACCACTAGTACCCTATTACCGGTGTTGTGTCAATCCGGGCAATTCTGTTATTCCTCTGCCTCCTCTGCCTCCCTAACACATCTTACTCTCCTCTGTTTCCTGGTAAGACAAAGAATCGACTAGTCCAATGCCCATTTCCCATTCCAAGTCGAATTCTTATCCTGTTCCAAATTCTAATTCCAATCCTGTTCCATACCTTCTGTTAATCTTAGGCCCCGCAAATCCCGAAAATCTAAGTTCGATAAATCAAAATATTACACAAACCCTTTCGAAACAGGCGGGAATGTGCATCTGGTCACCTTGGCACATGATCTACTAACAAGGAGAGCAACCTATTGACTTATATCAACAATGTAGAACGCTCATGACAGGATCTGACCTCAATATAAGCATCGATATCATCCTGGCCACCTGAAATTGATTGTCGTCTCAAGTGCATATATTCAATATCAAATTCGCGACACTTGTGTTCCAGCTGGTGTTGTCGATGTCAACAACGCTACAGGACGAGTTCAAGATCAACAAAAGACTATTTCGTTTTTCAACAACTCATTGAGCAACTTAATTAGCAATCATTGACCTCTAACAATTCTACTTGTCTAATTATTCTTCTTCTTTATGCCCAGCTTATCCATAGTGCTTCAAAACTGTTCTCATTTCTGCTGGCTCCTTGTTGTAGTCCTGGTTTGAGGTGTACAATCTTCCAGCAATTGTTCCAAATAAACCCTTTTTAAACATATACGTCAACCTTTGGTTCCAGAATTTCCCTAATTGGAGTTCAATGCGACTCGAATCTTCTGCCATTTATGCTTGACCCCTTGTTTGCTAATATTAGATTCCGAACAAGACAGTGTTCGATAGTTGCCCTGAGGTGCCCGGCACACATTCAGGATCCGGATTTCAAATAATAGGTGCACATGTCGTCAATCACTTTCGTTTGGTTTTTCGGAACATCTGAGACGGACTGCTGTCGATATTATTTTGTTGTCCCTCTGCACCGCTTAGTAAGGCCCGTTTAAAAAGGTGTCATTTTATCGGGGCCCCGCCAATTACCCCTACAGTTCAGCAGTGGATTGGTCTTAGCAAGAGAAAGCTCACCTTCTCCCCCCGGCGCTGCTTGGCTTGAGCTGTTGATGATGACAATAATGATGATGGTGCACCTTACACACCACTAATGCTACGGAGTTCTAATCTACAGTAAGTCTGAAATTCAATGGTCTTTATGTTGTGGTCTGAACGAAGCACTCCCTAATCTAGTACTTAATGTATTATGTTGAGTTATCGATTGGTCTACAACATTCCGCTGGCCGCTGCTCGCTGCGCGAGTAGTGCGCCAACTTCTTCTCCCGTAGGGAGCTGCTCTCTGCAGGAGTCTCAACGAAGTGGCCTGAGCGGAGCGGACAAGACATGAGACACCGTAGCAGTCATTGGGCTTGCTTGTTGTCTAATCTGTGGGAAAATGATAAGAGCAGAGTAATTTGATGGTCAGGATCATTGATGACAGTTTAATGTAGAAAGTCATAATTAGTCAGATTTATACGTCTAATTTCCCACAACACGCCAGCTAACACACCTGACAATGGCAGGTTTATCGTGCTTCCCTCCCATGGGTTGTCTAATTCCATTCATTGGAGGGACTTTCTCTTCTCTTTCCTTTCTGCTTCCAAACCTTGCTGATCATGTGATCAGAACAGATAAGAACTACTTACATTCTCAATGGACAACTGCACAACGGTAAAAGTCTACATAGCAAAAACTGCTTATATGTACTTGCTCTTCTGAATGCTACAATGGATTCATGACCAATTTCCATCTCTATAAGTCTATGTGTTGTTGACATTTGATAGTTGCAACAGCTCTGGCATAAGATGTCAGTTATTGTTCCTGTATCATATATCTATTCCTGCATACTTTCCATTTTCTATCCTCATCCTGCATGCTGCACTGCTTCTTCATATGGCAGATGAACTTTCTTTACAGTCTGACTGCTTGACAGCCACCACCAAACTGGACAGTCACCTACTGTTGTCGTGACTTATACATGCAACACAGAGTTATACACTTTGTCACAGTTTATCATTGCACCAGACTAACGCTGGATCGGAGTTGACCCTAAACCGGCGGTTATATCAATGTGGCGTCCGACTTTGGCCAAAGTTGCCATTCGAAGACTCGAATCATCATCATCATATTGTCTATTCAGTTCGAACCATATCACCTCTTCTGTATTGTTGATCAATCAGCAGCAGCAACACCACCACCATTATTCGATCAGCTCAAACCCGTTCCCTCACAAATTCAAACTGTACTCCATCCAGTCGAACTCGTTCCATGATGTCATTCTCTTACAATCCATCCATGGCACCAAACAGTTGAACGAGAGCACATTTATCAGATGCACCATATTCGACAAGGACGGCAATATGACTTCCCACGGCAAGGACTTCCGACGGTCGAAGTTCATGAAGGAACACGATTTGATCCCTCGAGACTTCCGCAAATTGAATAAACATCTTTCGACAGGCGATACAGACATTGTGCCTTCGATACATGTCAGATCCAATTTGATCTTCCTAAACTTGTCCACTGTTCGAGCGTTGATCAAGCTGGATCTTGTAGTGATCTTCGAAAGTGGAAGCACCGGTGGCGGTATCAACAAATCGTATTCACGAGACTTGTTCTTAAAAGATTTGGAAAAACGACTCAAAGAAGTATCCGATCATGAGTTGTTGCCTTACGAATTTCGGGCGTTGGAAGCGATTTTGGTTCATGTCATATCCAACTTATCCACTGAGATGAAGGTGCACAAGACGGTGCTACAGAACATTATTTTGGGATTTGAAAATTCCATTGAGAGATCCAAGCTTCGGTATTTATTGATCCAATCGAAAAAAATAGCCCAATTTCACCAGAAATCAAAACTTATAAGAGACCTACTTGACGATTTATTAGAGAAAGACGACGAGTTGAACGATCTATACTTGACCGAAAAGTCGCACGGCAAGTTCAGAACCCAAACGAACCATGCCGAAGTGGAGATGTTGATTGAATCTTATTACAAGACTTCGGACGAGATCGTTCAGACGGTGGAAAACTTGATCTCTCAGATCAAAACTACCGAGGAGATCATTAACATCGTGTTGGACTCAAACAGAAACGAATTGATGTTGCTTGGATTGAAGTTTTCGGTGGGCCTTTTGTCGATGGGCTCCATCTTGTACATTGCAGCAGTGTATGGAATGAACTTGGAGAACATCATTGAGGAGTACGACTACGGGATGGAGTCTGTGGTGACGTTGTCTTGTATTTGTTTTGGAATAATCTTTGCGATTGCTGCTAAGAAGCTAAATCAGCTCCAGAGGATCACTATGACGGGAGTGAGAGAG
The DNA here is from genome assembly GCA_030566905.1 of Chernovozyma aurita. Classification (NCBI taxonomy): domain Eukaryota; kingdom Fungi; phylum Ascomycota; class Pichiomycetes; order Serinales; family Debaryomycetaceae; genus Chernovozyma; species Chernovozyma aurita. Next base: position 21,274 of record JAKUBO010000019.1, read on the forward strand.
GATAGAAGATGTTGATATTGTAAATAGAGTAATAACATATTACTGTTAGGGAGTAGATAAAAGACATTAGGGAATGTTGCGAGAAAATAGCGATGAGCTAGGCACTCAGTGCTCAGAATTGGGGACGAAAACGCTCCAAGTTCGCTAAACTGTTGGCTATTCCATCTCTGGTCACTCACCAAAGGTCCTTGTCCAATATCTCGCCAGAGTCCATTTACCGCTCCGCTAGAGCCACTTCGTGGAGACTCCTGCGGACGGCTGCTCCCTACGGGAGGTTAAACTCAATGCTGTTGTTGTTCTCTCGAGCGGAGCGAGCCAGGCCCCACGCCGTGGCTTTCCGCGAGAAGCGGCTAGTGGAGCGTCTTGAACACGTTCAGCAATAGATCAAATATATCGTGCAACAATGAAGAATACATTCTACATAAGAGCAGACTTTCTTCTTTGCTACAAACGTTCCAGTAATACATGACAGTGATCTTTATTCTTCTATTCTTGTGCATTTCTGTTCTTCTGTCTCCATATTGTAAACACTTAGTTCCCAGAAATGAAGGACCCGCTAAAGGTGTAGTGCGCATTCGCAGCAATGCCAATGCATCTCTAGCGGACTTGAGGGACAGATGAAGTGATTTCGTGCTAACTTTGCTTGAAGAGTCAAACAAGTTCACCAGCGGTGGAGTTCAGTAACTTCGAGGCTAACGCAACTTATGTCCAATTGAACGCCCAACACCTCGACCCTGAATCCTGGTCTCAGATTTGGTCTCGGTTCATTGCTCTGAGTCTGGCAGTCGGTGGTCTGTAGTCCCCACACATTGGAACTAAAGCCAGAGTCTGAAATCATTACCAATTAGCCTCTAGCAAGCTACCGCCGCGAGCGCATCCTCTTCGTTCAGAGCTCCTCCCTAAACTTTACACCACACACGCGAAAGTAGTCCTCCCGTAGGGAGTGGCCCTAGCGGAGCGGACTACTACTTCCTCCAAATACCGCCCGAACACACGCTAAATCAGAGCGCTACGACGCTCCGCTGGCCGCTGCTCGCTTCGCTCGTGAACTGAGCACAATTTGGTTTCCCGCAGGGAACAGCCCTCCGCAGGAGTCTCCACGAAATGGCCCTAGCGGAGCAGCTCTGAGACTCATCCGATTTAGCTGACTATATAGGATGGTAATATATGTATATAATAACGATTCGGATGTATATAAATGTATATAATAACGATTAGGATGTATATAAATGTAATATTATCCATTCTTGACTTTCACTCCTTCTCTTCAAATTCAATATTGATGTTCGGAGTCAAAAATGTATTACTGGTGCTTCTCGGCCTCACCACCTCCACTGAATTATGCGGAGTATGTCTTGGAGATGTGCTTGGGGAAGGATTTGGAGTAGCTTTAGTTCTGAATGGCCTCAACGAGAAGTTTTCCGAATGAACTGGCTTCGGACTCTTTGGAATAAGAAACTTTTGCTCTGAAACCGCTGGAACTAGTAACAGTTTGCGTTCGTTTTGCTTTTTAGAAACGAAATTCTGCTCGTTTCGGATAAGAATGTTGAGCAACTGGAACCTTGTATCTATGTCGAGTAACTCTTTAAGTATGAGATTGTATTTTGTTATTGGAGGTTTGAATCCTGAGCTGTACTTAGTTGGCGAGGGTCTCAAGAGAAGATGCAAGAACGGGATTGAACCTATAAGGTCAGTAGAATTAAGATCAAAACTGATGATCTCCAACGATTTGTAGTCACATTTAGATTCGTTCAACACAAAATCTGAAGTCTCGTAATTTGGAATCGTTTCAATTTTGAACGTCTTGCTGATATGTTCAAGCACGATTAGCAATGAGCTCAAGTTGCTTCTGGAGATGGTGCTGAGAATGGCGATCAATTTTTGGTTTGCCGGTTGTTCCGGTGATTGCAACTCAATGGAGGGACTTGCGATTAGCTCCAGGGATGTTAATGAAGATGAGTGATCAGATCCATTTTCAGCAGTTTTTAGGGAAATTTCAGTCTCTGAATGCTCTTTATGAGTGTCGGTTCCTGCTACGGTCTCAGCTATGGTCTCAGCTATGGTCCCAGCTATGGTATCAGTTACGACCCCAGTTACGGTCACAGCGGTCTTAGTACTTTCTTTAGGAGTGATACTTGCGGTAGCAGAAGCGTTCTCAACCAGATTTTTCGCCGACTCTTCATAAACCTGAACAATGCTGTCGTAAACCGTAAACGGAATGATCGAATCGCCGATCTCAAGCATCCAATGCTTCAAGAAATTGATCACCTTAAAATTTGAACTCTGCTTTTCAAAATATCTCAAGACTTTGTCTAAGATCTGCTTATGGATATTAAGTTCGTTGTGGACTTCCTCTGGGCCAACGGTGTAGGTGTTCACAATGTTGATGACGTCCTGCTTCATGACCCAATAGCCCTGTCCGTCTAAAGGCGATAGCCATGCTTGTCTGACACTGTCGGACTCTACATCTACATCCACTAACATGTTTATCATCTTGTACAAGAATTCAGGAGTCGATGTCACGCTCAATGGCTTACCACCACAGAGTATCTGCAACGGGATATCTTTATAAAGATTGAACTTCAATCTGATGTTCTGGAAATTGCCGTTGGTCTGACCGGAACTGTATACTTGCTTCGATAAGTTGTCCGGTGAAAGCACCGAGGGGAAGTAGATCCCGGTACTGAATCTTTCAAACAATGTTTCGAAGTCCTTGTTGTAGTTCTCGTGTATGTTGATATTGTTGATCATTTGTGTAGTGAACTTGTAGAGTCGATTGGTTGACGAAAGCGAATAATTGTAGAGAATCTCCAGCAACTTGGTGAGACTGTGGTATGTCAAATGGATTCTTTCTCTTTCGAAGACTTCCAATTTCTCGGCGTTGACTAGAATGCCTTTGTCCAATAAGTATCTGCACTTGTGGAGCTCAATGAAGGTGTCGTTGTATTTTGATTCCAAATTTTCAAGAATTTGGGGGTAATTTGTCTTCAAAATGGAACTTTTCACTGAAGAGAACATCCCGTTCCACATGGACGACATGGAGGGGATGTTCTTTAGCTTCGACAAGGAAGTTGGGGTGGAGGGACTGTTGTGCTGATGTTCATTGGACTTGGTTTGGGTTTGGATTTTGGTGGGAGTTCCAGTTTTGGTGGGAGTTGACGGGCTGGACTGGCTTGACTCGTTGAGCTGATATTCCACTGGCTGCTGACCATTCTCCAATTCATGTCCTCTACGATTCAGCTCTTCTTGATCTTCTTCATCATCATCATCTTCTTCTTCAACCTCCTCTTCATTAAATCTGGAAGCATACTCTGCTAAGTCGGACCATTCAAACGTCATGCTTTCACTTTTGAATTTCTTCAACCCCAAGAATCCTACCGCCGATATCAACTTCAAGTCTATGAGAGACTGGCCGAACTTCTCCATGTTCAACCTTGTGGGATTCAATCCAAATGGTCTCTTTCGTACTAACCAACTGCACAACGCTTCACTGGTGAACGTTTCGCTTTTGTAGCCGGGGATGGGGATCTTTCGGCTGCTGGTGTCAATTTGTAGTATCATTTGGTCTAGAAGCGAAGCAAGATCGGTAGGTGTGGAGATGGATATAGGGCCCAACGCAAGAGGAAACTTGAACAAGGAAGCTGTTGTGAAAGAGTATGCATTTCCAAGGATTGAGCTTGGAATGAGTTTGGAAGATTTGTTGGGGGGTTGTTGAACAGCCAGTTTAGCAGGTTGTTTAGCAGATTGCTGATCTGATTGTTGTAGCTGTTCTGGTTCTGGCTGTTCTGGTTGTTCCGGCTGTTCTTGTTCAGGTAGTTGTTGATCTTCTTTCGCTGGTACTTCTTTCTGTGGATACTCTACTTTGGGCTCCCTCCCACTCTTCTCACGTTCCTCTGTCACCATCTTATCGTCCTCCTTTCTTTCTGAAAATTCTTTCATTCTCGAATACTCCTCAAACTCTCTCTTGATATGTTCACTCTCCTTGTAACAAGTCTCGTATTTTTCTAAGAGCCTGTTCAACTCTGAAAATGTGGATTTTATATACGGTTCATTGGTCTTAATAAACAAAGTTATCGGTTCTAAGATTTCAGAATCAATTGCTGTGGAAAGTGATACCAAAGTATGGGATTCGTCGGAAATGTTCTTGATGTGTAGTTTATACGGCAACGAGACCTCCAATTGTTCATTTATGGAAGTCTGAGTCATGGTATTATCCGATTTGGTTGCTTCGATGAATTGATCGCTTAGCTTTTGGAAAGTTGATTTGGTGGAGAATTCGATTTTATCATTGGGATCATGGAAACCATCCTTGCCCAAACGATTCAAATATTCACTATTGGAATAAAAATAGTTCATGTAGCTGAATGATAACTTGCGGAGCTCATGTAGTTGGTGTAATGATTGGATTGATTGCTGACGGAGTTTATTTATGGACACATTATAGTCGGAAGACCAATAATTGTTTGGAAATGACATGTTGGAGATGAATGAATGTTGATGTAATTGGGACAAGGAAAGAAACAAACAAAACAAGCGATGAGATTATTTCAAGATTGAAACGAGATCAAACGTCAAATTCAAATTGTCGAAAATCAAACAAAAAAAATCAAAACCCAAAGTGCAACGCTAAATGATGCACTTGGCGATTAATCCTCACGGCCCGTCAATGAAATGAAAACGAAAACGAAAACGAAAACAAAAACAAAAACAATCAAAACTTGAAATAGTCAAGCCAACTACAACAAAAGTTCGCGAAACATCAAAGAAACATAAAACATCTTCTTCTTTGGATTGAGGAAGTAATGAACGTGTTGGATGCGAAAAAAGAGATTGAGAATGCGGTGGAAGACATAGAATGGATAGAGAGAGAGCTTCGAACACTTGAGCTGGAGAAGTTGGCTTTGGAAGACGAAATTGAGCGATTGGAGGTAGAAATTGGGGTGATGGAACAAGAGGAGGGAGAACAACAACAACAGCAACATCAACAGCAGCAACATCAACAACAGCAACAACATCCAGATAAACACTCACACAAGGAAGATCTCCACCCTATCAATAAACAGAAGCTGGTGAATGTGAAAGAACATATCCATAAACTGGTTGAGTTGTTACTGAAATCACACAATCAAGCCAAAGATGATTCCAATGGTACTAATAAGCAGGAGCCTTCAAATGTAAACAATCACGATGAACCATTACTCAAGCATACTTACTTTGATGATAAGATAAACCAATATTTCTGTGCAGAACATCCTCGTTCACCAATTGATGTTTCCAACGATTCCATCAGTGATAATCACCAAAAGAAAAGAAGGATATTTCCAACGGGATCATCAACAGCACCTCCAACAACACCTCCAACAGCATTGGAGCACGCTCTCTATGAAAACATCTACAGATTCAACGGAGTCACTGCTTTCCCAATCAACGAATACTTATTCAATGATGAGATCTTGGGTATCAGATTTGATGTTTACAGTGATCAGAAGTTTCATATTCCCCATTACATAATACTAAGAAAGCAACAACATCCCAAAGATCTGGCTGAAGGGTCCTATTGGTCTATCTTTAAGCACACCTTGCCAGTGTATGTGCCTCTACAATGGTATAACGACCGGTATTTGAAACAGAATCAGATTATTGAATTCGGGAACCATATTCACAAATATTTGATGCGATTGCAATACAAACACGACAAGTTCAGCAAGATCCAGAGACTAGGATTCAAAATCGAAAAGGATCTTCAGTGTCAGAGAATAGTTGTAACTATACCGAATCGACAAGCCAGAATTGAGATCGAATGTTCGGACGAGTACATTGAGCAAACAAAAGTGTATCAAATGGAGAACACCGTCATTATGAGGATAGAGAGTTTGCTATGGAAATGTAGTTTTAAGGACTTGATGAAGACGTTTAGAAAGATTAGGGAAGTAATGAGTTCCAGAAATGATGGACTTGAAATATGATAAAGGACCAGCAAGCTCTGAATGGACCAGCATGCTCTGTATAGTGATGTTGTGTGGCGATGTTGTAGGCTCTTATGTCCCTACTAGACTCTACGGCTATTAACGGTCACCAGCGGCTACCAGCGGCTACCAACGGCTACCAACGGCTACCAACAGCTACCATTATCAAGTTGATGACGAATAGCTCAATGCACCAACTCTGAACCATCGCTAGTACAGCCCTAATTGTCTACTCATCGCTGCTCTTCTGCTCTTCTGCTCATCTTATCTTATTCTAAACATATATTCAATAAACAAAACAAAGAAATAACATAACATATAAAACACATTAAACAAATATAATATTACCTTTTTCTAACATACTTCTTGTTAAACACCTTCAGAAAGCATTACCAAATCCTGAACCAGTTGGTTGATATCCTAACCCTCCATTGGTGATCATTAAAGGCTGGCCAATGATTGGAGTTTCTTCATCTTTCTTTGCTTCTTCTTTTCTCTTCTGCAAGTCCTGATACACTTCGTTGAGTTTCTTTTGATTTTCAAAAGCGATCGAAATCTCGTAAGGCTTGATGAAATTGCCCAACTCGTTCAACCAAGACAATTCAAGAACATAATCATATTCAATAGTATCGTAACAGCAGTATAACAACGCAACAAAACATTCACGATTACCAGTTTCGACAAAGTAATCTAACAACTCGTGGGAGATCTTAGTGGACTTGGAGATTGAAGCAGTCTTGATCAAATCTCCCCATAACTTATCATTCTTCAAAATCGAAATCGCCTTGGAGTATTTCTTATTTTTGGTGTATAAAGTAGCAGAGATCTGTCTGAAGAAGATGATGGTGTGATTTTCTAATCTTTCAGCCAAATCAAGAGAATTGAATCTGTTGTTGGATTCGTTTTCAATTGAAGATCTTAACGATTTATAATCTTCCTCTTCAATCAATAAGTCATGGTAGGCTCCATTGACAATTGAGTTGTTCTTGTCTAACACTGAAATCAAAAATGGTTTGATCAATGGTAAGTTATCGGACTTGACAAACATCCTAACCACTCTTGGTAAATCCAATTTAGGACTGAGAACTGACAACAAATCAACCAACAACGAAGGATTTTCATTAAGATAAAAGGTGATGGCCTTGTAATAAATCTCCAAATTTGGCGCCTTGACAATGATTTCTTTGAAAGATGTATGTTCAAAAGCAACTTCGGATTTTTCAATCATAGTTAAAGCGGCATTGTCCCATTCTTCGTAATGACAGTAAAGGAAAATCATTTCTGGATACAAATGGGCTGCTTCACAGGCAGTTAACACCTTTGGAATATTGATTCTGGACCAAAATAATTTCAAATGTTCCATCACCTTTTCTGGTGAATACTTGGAATACAAGATAGCCAACTCGGTGAACATCCCCATATGGGCTCTTTCTAAACCTAACCCACTTTCAAATAACGAAATCAACTCATTGAAGTATCCATTATATTCGTAGGTCTTAACGAGCTCTGGTAACTCTTCAGCGTCAATAATCAAATTCAAACCACAAATCTGCGCCAATCTAAACTCTTTATTCTCAATGCAGGCACTGTTGACCTGCTTCCAAACACTGATATTTGATGCCTTTCTGGCACAATCAACTGCTGCTTGGTAATCGTGCAAATAAACTAAAGTAGTTGCCAACTTCGAATATTTGGAAATGTTGGAGTACAATATCTTAGCGGCTTTATAATTCTTGGCTTCAAATAACTTATCACCGATTTCTTCCAAATTAGCAACGTTTGGTCCAGTGACAAATTTTTCAATTTCGTTCAATTTCCCTAACGATGCGTAACAGTTGATCAACGAACCATCAATAACTGGTTCTCTTAAAGTTTCTCTGGCCATGTCCAAGAAGGGAATTAATTCTTCTTCTTTACCTCCATGTTCAGCAATTTCAATCACCTGTTCAAAGTTGTCTGGTTTCTTGGATTTGATGTATGAGTCAATGGCTTCAGGAATTCTTAACCCGTTCAATTGAGCATTACCCAACTGGTACCATAATTCAGAATCTTCTTGCTTGATGGCATACTGTTCACCTCTGTCTAAAGACATGATGTCCTCAACTAAAACCTTCATGGCGTCTGCTTTCAATTCGAATTTATCATAAATCTCAAATGCTTCTTCGTACAATTCATTTTCAATACATAAAGGAGCAATCTCTTCCGGATCAAATTTGTCCAATTTTTCAACATATCCCATAACTCTGCTGGTATCGGCTTTGATTGCAGTCAAGATCAATAAGCCTTGCAACGACGTGTTGTCGTTAAATGGAGAAGGTTCCAAAATGATTTTTTCCAATAATTCTATCAATTCCTTTGGTAAATCGTTCTCCATGAATGCCTTAACGGTGATGGAAATTGGTTCAGGATCGGTCAATTCTGGGATTCCAGTGGAGATGACTTGATCGATCAATTGTCTTCTATGAGGATTACTTTCAGTTAATACTTGGTTCCATAATTCAAAATCAGATTTGGCCAATAAATATCTGGCTTGGTATTTATACATCTTGTTCTCATTTGTGATATTGATCAATTCATTATTGTTGTTACCTTTCGAATAACAAATGTATGCCAAGTATGGATCTCTCTTTTCACAGTATTTACCAACCGATAAAGTATCGTAGATGTTGTTTTCAGTAAGGAACTTTTCGGGATTGTTGTTCGAATCAATGTAGATCTTGGCCAAAGCGTTGAAGACTTCCTGATCGTTAGATCCGCTTTCTAAAGTCTTCTCTAAAAATGGTAACAAGATTTTCAACCGGTTTCTCTTCTCAATTTCTTCAACCAACTCTTTAATTGGTACTCTGCCCAATACAGACAACAACAAGTTCTTGATGATGTTTTCGTCACAATCGACATCCAACAATCCAGCAACAACTTGCGGAGTGTTGGCTGGGTTCACTTGTTGTACGTAAACCTCAATGAACTTGAAGTATTGGTTCTTGTATAAATACAAAATCAAATCGTGGACAAAGTTGAATCTGTCACAGACGATGATTAAGGGCAATTGATCTTCCAATTTGAATTCTTTCAAAAAATTCTTAACCTTTTCACCGTTATAAACATTATTGTCTCTTACGATTCTTTCTATTTCTTTGATTTGGTTCATCTTGGCGGCAGATTCAATGTACTTGAATACAACATCGGGTTCTTGAGTTAAATTGACAATGGAAGATAAGTAATAGTATTCACCTTCAGTACACTTGTAGTCTTCAAATAACTTGATTAAAGTCAAAGGACCGATCAAATCCGAGTACTTGGTTGCAACTTGGATAACAACTTGTAAGTTCTGTTGGATGTTGTTGCTCAACAATTCTTTCAAACAGCTGACGGATTGTTGAACGTTCAACTGACCGAAATATCCAACCAACCAGTCGCTTGGTAACACATTGGTATGAACAATGACTCTCTTGATATCCTTTAAGTCATCGTAATGTTCTAAAGCACGTTGGAACAATCCCAGTTTTTCACACAACTTACCAATGGTTGGTTTGTCGTAATGACTGAACATGTTGTTACCTAAGATCGCATCAGCAACTTGTGGAGCATGCAATAAATTGATTTCCAACACTTTGGTTTGTAAATGACCGTCTGCTGGTAAATCGCTTTTCAAAGCATCCAAAAGAAACGCAGTACCTTGTTGAATGTAATTTTGCGAAAAGAACAAGTCCGAAATGTTTTCAACGTTGATATTGCTGGCTTCTGGTGACGACAACAAACTTGTAGCAAACTCGCTTGCCTTGTCTGGGTTGACCCGAACCAAGTTCTGAATCAAGTTTGTATAGTTTGGCTGATAGTTGACCTTCTGACAATATGGCAAGATTTTGTCAAACTGGCCCAATTCTGCTAAGCAGGAAACAACTTTAATGTAAACATTTGATCTGATGTAGACGGCCAAGGCCAAAGCAGGATCGTTATAGGACTTGACAATGTCCCCTAATTCTTCTGACGAAGTCAACTTGTCCTCTTTCAACCATTTTTCAAACAATGGCTTTCTGTCTTGCTGTAAAACAGGTTTAGCCAATTCAATGGATTCGTATTTGTTCAAAGTACCTCTGTCCAACAAAGTCGAGAAGTACTGTAAGATAGGCGAGATCTGTCCTGGAGCAGGGTTGATGTTCTTCAATTTGTTGATAGTGTCCTGGGTTCTCAATTGCTCCAGTGAAGCAGCGATCTTGGCTGCGTTAAGATAATCGCCTTGATTTAAGTAATTCTGGAATTGCTGGTTAAATAAATTCTCAGCTCCTGGGAATCCTCCACGACTAGATAAAGACAACGCCAATTGGACGTTTGATAATTTTTCCAATATGTAAGGAATGATTTTCTCTTTGGAAATCTCAACACTCAACACTTGACCTGACTTGTTTATGGTAATAATACCCGTTCCGTGGTTGTAGGACGAAGCGGTGAACACTGGATCAGCGGAGATTCTATTAACAAACAAATTGGCACCGGTTTCAATGTCGTTCAAATGAATGAATCCGTATTTGGTTAAGATGTAGATGATTCCATATTTATCCGAAGCTTCTAAACTAATGGGGAAATCGTTGGTGGCATCTGGTGGGAAGAATATATCCACTGACTTCTTGGTGAACACAGGGTTACCTTCAACATGGTCGATTTCAATAATATGTAAGTTCCCCTGGCCTTGAGCGTTCTTGTTACCCACACAAAACACTTTAGTTGGTAGAACCGAACCGTTAAGTTTTATAGAAGCAAATTTACAAACATGACCTTCAATTGCTTGAGAAACATTCCGAACTTTGGAAAAAAGTTGAATATGACCTGCAATCCTTCCATCTTCTTGAGCAATACCAGTTACAGCAAACCAATTTAATTGAGGTTCGGCAACAAAATTTATAATTTGAGCATTTGAAAGTGAATGGTGTTTATCGGTCAATTTGATTGGCCCATCGTTAGAGCCATCAAAGATCGACCAAATGAAGATCGAAGATCCGGTCACTAAACCCAACACATCGTTATTGAGCCATTTCCAGAATATAACTGGTTCATCCATTGTGAAAGATTTAAGACGTTGTTTGGATTCGAGATTGAAAATTTGAATCGTGGTACCGTTTGCTCTTAACGAAATGACAAATTGTTCCGGATGCATAATGGCATTATCAGCACTCATGTTCTTTCTGGTGACAGTGTTGTTATTCTGGAGATCAACAATAGCCACCGTATTGCCCAGTGAGTTGGTTTCACGTACACACACATAATGATCCGATTCAAGAGTGGTCGATCTGAAATCAAGCGACGAGGCCAGGATGCCCAAAGAGGTCAATTGGGCCAATTCCGTAAAGTCAATTGGGATATCTGACATGTTTCAGTTACCTTTTGAAGAGTTATTCTATGGAGATTTGGTGTTGTTGGAGTGCTTTCTGAAACAAATGTTTGGTTGAATAAATATCAAAATTCTGGTCCCCAAAGTGTTTCTAAACGGGATTTGTTCAATTTAATCAAAGAAACTTCTCCTTTTGACGTTGATATGTGTATTTATTAACCTGCTTGCAATCTACTCCCCCCTTTGAATTGATATCTGGTGAAGAGCACTGTTGAAAGAAACGACTGGATCAGTGAATTTTGGACAGTTCCGTTTCGTCCACGCTGTTGAGGGATAATGAGAAACACCCATACACCCTCTTTGGGGCCCGTTCGGTGAATAGGGGAGGGTTGGTGAATGGGCGAGGGTCGCGAATTACGAGGGTCGAGCCTAATAGTTACGGAGGCTGCATTGCAACTGGTTAATTGGGAAGAGAAGGGCTACAGCCAGAGATTGATCATTTTGGAATATTTTATATTGGAAATTCACCAGAATGCGTTATGTGGGTATCTTGGCTCAACGCACTTTGAGGTTTACATTGTGGTCAGACAGCTGTAAGTCTCTACTTCTTATGAAATTTATGGTGGTGTATGTAGTGTAGATTCTAAAGATAGCCAGTCTGGGTAGTTCCGGTGATTACTTGTGTGAGACTTCATACAATCACCAATTCCGAAAGTGCGCCATTCGGAATAAGTCCGGCTTCAACTGCTTCAATTGTGCTTGATCCGGTTGCATTTGTGTTGCGGCCCAAGTCTGTCTGAGACTTCCCAGTCGTAGACAACAGAAACCAAGCAACTGTTTGACCATCACTTACAGTCTACGACTATTCAACTCGAATGTTAATGAGCAGACGCGTGGGAACTCTTGAGAAATGCTGAGCAAAAATTCTTCAATACATGCTCTCTCACATAGTGCACATTAAACGGGTTCTATCACATCGCTCCGCTGAGGCCACTTCGTGGAGACCCTTGCGGGGGGCTGTTCCCTACGGGAATCTGACTTATTGCAGCCCACGAGCGAAGCGAGCCAGGCCCCACGCAGTGGCTCTCCGCGAGCAGCGGCCAGCGGAGCGTCACCAACCCATCGTATTCTCTACCGATGCGGTAGGACTTCGTGGAAGACCCCTGCGGGAGGTCTATTAGAATGGATCGCCTTTCATATGTATATTTCATTCTACCTCATATCAAATGGGTGGTTGCACTCTCAATAAGGAATCCTCAACTATGGTGTTAAAGTGTGAGTGGATCCGTTTGTCACACTCAGTAATGTATTTTAAGGCATATTCCCAATCACTGCCATACCAATCTCCAGTCATCAGGTCATATTGTAGCACTTTCTTATGATCGGTCTCATACTCTTCCAAGTCGTTGCGGACCTCGTTTTGAGTGTCTCTCTGCCAATTGATTAGCCAATATGCAACTTTTCTCATAGCTATTTTACATATATCAGGGGTAACGAAAAGGGTCTTTTCTCTGATGGTGGTTGCATCGTCGAAATGCTCCCATTTCACATAAGTCTTGGTCAAGAGCTCGATGCTTTGAATGGTAGAAGTTGGTAGTCGTGTAGTCATTGGAGATATCAGACATAAACGATGGTTTCGAGTGTGCACTATTAGTGAGTAGATGTATCTCTGAATATCAGGAGACACGAACACTTCGGCTTGTCTTAATTTAAGCACATTTTTGAAATATTGTTTATCCACTTTTGGGGTGTTCATCAACGAATGATTGTAGAAATGTTGACAGAACCAAAATTTCAACTTAAGTTGTTGAATGATCTTTTGATTGTCTTCAATGTTTAAGATGATTGTGAATATCGACGGCAATTTGATTGTGATATTGTCAACGGAAACTAAATTGGATTTATCCTTGTCCCTGGTTAGCCTAGACTCGTTGGTGTCGTACTGATCCAATTCAGTTAATATGTGAACCAATCTCTTCTGTTGCAACGGAGTGGTAGCATCGACATTGTTCCATATTATGATGAGTTGATCTGAAGAAGACACTCCATTAAAAAGCAATTCCACAGACTGGGCTCGGCGGAACCATTCTTCGATATCAACTTCTATAAATGCTAAAGAATTAGCAAATATGTTGGATTTGATTATATCTGCAATATTGGCTCTTTGGTTAGAGCTGACTGCGAGTCGTCGCTGCGCTATAAATGCTAGCGATATGGCAGTGAATATGTTCTCCATAGTAAGACAAAACAGTCGTGGAGCGGTGGAGTGTAATAATAGGTTGGAACACCCACTGAGAATCACTGGACTACTTGGTCTCTTGGTTATACTCTGTTTTGACTCGATCCTCCGTCTCTGTTACTGCTGATGCTTCAAACAAGGCTTTTGTTCGGTTCAGTGAAATGCACGTGGTTTATATCAGCTGACTAGGGCAGTGATTGTTGCTGAACTATTTAGCTGTTTCAGTCTTTGGAGATTGAAGAAACCCAAAGATGCATAGACCATTTCAACCGGTCTGTAGAACATTACAACACTAACCAGAACTTCGTTAAGTCAGGTTTGACTAAATTTTCAATAATTGATAATTCTTAACAGTTGGAAGGTTTTTCGGAGCGACTGCCGTTCATTTGTGGGTCTACGAAGACGCTCCGCTGGGCCCCTTCCCGGGGAGGGCCACTGCGTGGAGCTTGACTCGCTGCGCAAGTTTTTCTCTCTTTTTTCCTCTCCCGTAGGGAGCAGCCCCCCGCAGGAGTCTCCACAAAGTGGCCGAGCGGAGCGGAATGATAGTGATTGCAGCAGCAGATGGTCGGAAGTTACCAAGAGCTGCTGAGAAAAGCGCTACAATAGTGCGTTGAAAGAGTTTAATGTTCGAAGAGAGAAGACCACTACTGTTAGATAGAATACACATAGTCACTGAGAATAAACTAATAACAAGTTATAGACGGCAGACACATGGTAGATACATGTTAGATAACGATATCATTCTAGACAGCTTTTAGGTCTGTTGGTTGACACCTGGCGTATGGTCACATGACTGAGTGCCTAAAAGAGAAATCGAGACTTTAACAAAGGCATGGGGCTGCAACCGCATTCTTGTCATCATCACTTGAATGGATGAGTTGTGTTCCAAGAAGGGAGAGGATCACGATACATGATTGAGTAGAAAGTAGATGAGGAATATTGATTGAGTTTGAAATCTTGATAATTTAAGTTAGGGTGATTCTTCTGTTGTTTGTATTGTATTGTTCCGTTGTTCCGTTGTTCTGTTGTTCTGTTGTTCTGTTGTTCTGTTGTTCTGTTGTTCTGTTGTTCTGTTGTTCTGTTGTTCTGTTGTTCTGTTGTTCTGTTGTTCTGTTGTTCTGTTGTTCTGTTGTTCTGTTGTTCTGTTGTTCTGTTGTTCTGTTGTTCTCTCCTGTGCTTCAATTGGTCTGGGAAGAGCAAATTATGGTGCTCTCAGCACCTGATATGTCTGCATTGTCTAATTTTCACTCTGTAGGGACATTCTAACGATTGAGACCTATTTCATTTGTTCTGGCTCTACTGCTGACTGCAAAAATATCTTACCAGTATCAGTTTCCATTCAAGCCTTCAGAACAAGTCCGCCAGATGCTATTACTATGTGCATCAGACAGTAGACAGCCAACTAAAGCCACTACTACAGCCAATACTACAGCCTTCTACCTCTAACTACCACCTACTACCACTTACTACCACTTACTACCACTTACTACCACTTACTACCACTTACTGCAACCCACATCCCATACTACCCTGTTACCCTTCTATCCTCCTTCCTCTTCACCTGAAACAGATCATCTTATTTTTAATCCTCCCTCGTAATTCGTTCCAACTGCATTCTTCTCTGGTCGGATTCTTCTTCTGCCGGTCACTTCTCGATTCCTTTTGGTGCGCATCTCGCTCAATCCTTTAACGAAGGAAACGATCCTGCACACTTCTTTTCACGAAACGCGTTTCTTTCAACACGGGCCAGGTCATTTTTCATCTTACCCCTACCCTTTATTGTTTTGGATTCGTATTAAAACAAAAATATTCAACTCATCTTCTGGTTACTCTGGAAGTATAGTGGGACAGAATAATTATAGGAATCCTCGTTGATTTTTAGCTTGCTGCCTCTTTTCAATCAACTGCTAATCGCTAATCTGCTGCTGCTCTTCCGTCCTCTCTTGATCTGTTTTGGTTGTTTTTATTCGCTTAACTTGAAATCCCCAACACCAAACCACGTCTGGAAATTTTTGTTTTGGTGACAATAAAAAATCTTAATAATCTGCTACAATACATTCTTTGGCTTCATATTTGGTTTTGTTGTTTAGTTTGTTTGTTTTTGCTCATTGATCGCTAAAGACTCTTTATTCCATTATAGCTACTACAATCTGTGATTTGATCTGCACTTCAACTTCATTCAACTTCAATCTGCAGTTCAACTTCAATCTGCATTTCACCGTTGCAAGTCCATTTGTTCCCTTCTTTCAGATTATCGATAATTTGAACCAGTGCTGAAGTCATCTGCATTTCATTCTATTTGCTAATATCTTCCATTAAACTCCAAAGGCATTGGATTGTTCCTTCAATTCTACTGCAGGGACTTCCTAATCTACAATAAATACACAACAACCAAATTCAATGTCTCATCTAGCATCGTTCCCAAAGTATTTCAAGGATGAATCTTCGCCTAAAGTGCTAGATTCGGCTTTTCCTCCGTTCAAAATAGAGCACAGATACAGAGGAGTCTATGAAAGGGCCGGGTTTGATGTCAACTTGGGTTCAATGGCCAAAGGGGATACAATGTCAATCCGATCAAGACCTCACAATTATCAACATCACAACAATGCAATTCAGAAGTCTTCTTTGAGTTCTCCTTCTTCTCAGAATTTTTCAATCAAACAGCATACTGGAAGTACAAGCACTAACACCAGTCGTGAGCTTTCGTTCAACTCTCTGACGTCTCTGGGGTCTGGAAGAGACGATCCTTTGAAGCAGATAAATGGAGCATCTTATGTAAATTCGAAACAAATGCAACTGCAACATCTGCAACTGCAAAATCTGCAACACCTACAACAACTGCAACTGGGTCTGTATCAGACCCAACAGCTGCAACCTCAAGTTTATCAGCACCAACACCAGCCATCGCAGCTGATTTCAACTGTATCCAAGTCGATTCCACCTTCCCAATACCAACCAGATGTTTATTCTCAATTCAAACGACTTCCGAGCCAATCTGAGCAAATATCGTTCGACGAATCAAACCGCCACTGTAATGACCAAATCCCTGCACAACACATTCAAGAACCTACCTTTCAGACAGCGACAAGCTCCACTACAAGCCATGGCAATGGAGCTGTCTACGATGATTTTGACTTCAGTCCCCAGCCTAACCAGGGAAATAGAAACTTTAGAAATTTATCTATTAAAGTAAAACAGCCCTATGACGATGAGATTGATTTAAATAATTTCCAAGCTGAGAATGAAAGTCTTTTCAATCATCAGGACCAACATGTTCACGAAAGTCAAAGAAGATCGTTCGATACAACCCAAGAAAGTACAATATCGAAACATCTTGGTCTAGAAAGACAAACTGACTATACTAACTCTAGTATAGAAACTGGAGAGCTAGATCTGATTGAAGCTGTAGTAGAAGCAGCGCCTCCGTCGGAGTATCCATTTCAAATGGTGAAATCCGACCTTCCTTATCCAATCAATAATAACAACCTCTTGAACAGAGACGACAGTTTTATCAGAAAGAAGAGACTTTCTTCGGCTCTTGATGACTTCAAACGGGAAGTTGAAGATGTCAAAAAGTACACTCCATCTGGAAATACTCCAATATTGAATGGAGGCAATCCTCAATTCGATAATATTCAACAAGATCAAGCGTCTGCTGGATACAATGCTCCTACTATTCAGGTTGAAGAAGTTGGACCATTAAACCAAAACAAATTTCAAAATAATGACTATCAGAACTTTTTGAGTCTTGGAGATCTGCAAGTTCAGAGGCACAGTCAATTATCGATGGTCAGTTCCATTCTTTCTAAGGAGTCTGTAAATGCAGAAGATGCCGCTATAGAGAGAGAGTTAGAGAGACAATTACAGAGTTTGAAGACAGGAAAACAGCAGCCTGATGGATACTCTCTCCAACAGCCGCAGCAATATCAACAACCACAACATCAACAACCACAGCATCAACAATCACAATATCAACATCAATATCAACAGTCACAAGATCAACAACCACATCAACATCTACAATCACAACACCTACAATCACAACATAACAATTTTGTTCAAGAAACTCCTGAAGATCTACTTGTTGATAATGGGATGGCAATTCCAAGTTTTAAAATTGAGCAAGAAGAAGATTATGGAACTGAAGCTGTTTCCAATGAGCCGTCATCAACTCCAATTATACAAAGGCCGGCAGTGAGCTTCGATGTACCTGAAGTCGAAGAAGAGTCTACTCCTGTTCCAGTGACTGACAAAGTGGTAACGCCATATCCAGTAGAAGACTCCGATGTGCCATTTGATCCAAGAGGAAGAAAACCAAGGATCAAGAAACCAAGTGTTTCAGTAGAACAAGAAGTTGAAGGAGAGACTTTTGTTGAAACCCGTTCAATCATCGACTCTCCAAACTCTTCCGTAGATTCAACTGGGGATATAAAGCCTTTGGTGCCAAAAAATCACCAAATTGAAGAAGAATTAAAGCAAATCAACTTTCCTGTTCCAAAAATCACCGATATCCCAGAGAAACAAATCATCGAAGAGCATCAACCACCAATCACTTACCCATGTGGTACCGGACCGTGCCGTACATGTCAAAAGGAAGTACTCGAGTCCAGCAGAGGACCCCAGAAAGCGATATTCTCTAAAACTGGCGAGTTGTCGGGACAATGGCATAGGGCGTGTTTTGAATGCAGTTACAAAGGTTGTTCTATTGTATTTAAGAAAGGAATCCAGTGTTATGCTCTCCAAGATGAGCCCTACTGCCACATGCATTATCACGAACTTAATGGAACTCTTTGCCAAAGTTGTATGAACGGCATAGAAGGAGAATGCATCGAGAATGAGCTTGAGCAGAAGTGGCATTTGAATTGCTTGTGTTGCCATCATTGTGCAGAAGGAATTAAAGAGGATTATTATTTAATTAACGGGCAAGTATATTGTGAAGCTGATGCATTGGACAGAATACGTCGTGAAGCTAACAACAAGAGCAGAGCTGACAAGATAGAGAAGAGAAGAACTAGGCTCTTATTTGTTGATTAGAAGAGTAGACTTCGAGGAATTCTACTCAATGTGAGTGGTTATGATGTTATGTAATTATGGTTATATGGATAGAAATACTGTGTAACCATGGTTATATGGAGTCATATGGGGAAACGAAACAGCATAATATTACCAGCTATGCCAAATGCAAGAATCCGATATAGATTCACACATTAAAGAAGCATTGAAGAAACATTAAAGAAGCACTGAAGAAACATCAAAGAAACATTAAAGAAACTCTTATTTACAATAAAGTATGAATGGTGGCCACTGAGTTAATAAATAAAATTACGTTCAAAGTATATAAAGAGCCCATCGTAACCACTTTTGCTCTGTAATTCCTTCCTCTAAACGTCTCTATATCCATCGTCATCGGTCCCTGATGGGAGTTCTTTAACCTCAGACGATTTCGCACCAAAGTCTTTGTCTATATCGGAATCTTCAGCAAGCTCAAGATGATGGTTTAAACCTCCGGTCTCCCGATCACCATACAAAAGTTCTTCAACTGCGTCTTCTTCACGGTCTTCTTCACGGTCTTCTTCACGGTCTTCTTCATCCTCGTCGTCATCTATGACGAAATTATCAGCATCAAAATCTGCAGAATCCAACTCCACGTTGGTGGTAGACCCCAAATCGTCTTCAAAGTTCCCAAAAATAATCGCATCGTAATCGTTACCTTGGCTTCTATGATGGTATTCGTTTAGTTTTTGTTGCATCTTGTAATAGATTATGTAAGTGGTGAGAGCTGAAGCAATTGCAGTGATTACTATGGAGATGACGTCCACCACTTTACTGGGACTTTTGCCTTCACTTATGTTTTTGAATTTGGATCCAATGAAAATATGGATAAAGAGTTTGGGAGACGAGATGAGCGAAGCAAGAAAGAATCTCCAAGCAGGCAATTCAGGAATAGCAGCCAATCCTCCATTGGATAGCGAATAAGGTAATGGACACAACCTTATAAGAATCAAGATCATCAAAGAAGAATCCTCTCTCAAGATATCAACAAATGCTTTAAATTTTTCATGTGAATTAAGTAGGTATACTGCTTGGTTATGGAGAAGATATCTGAATACCAAAAAGGCACAAAACAGTCCCAATAAGGAGGCCGAAGCCAACAAGGGCCATCCCAGTGGGAACCCATAAATCATTCCACACAAGGTGGATAACCATGAAAACCCAAGTAATGGAGGAAACCCGACCATGAATATAAGTGAAAATAAGAGTAATTGACCATATTTCAAATCGGCCCATTGATCCGAAAGATCAATGAGCAATTGGAGTAAACGATTATGAAAGATTAAGATTAATATCACCAAAATGAAGTTGACTGCCATGAAAATATAGAGTAATATCTTTTTCGTTGGTGATAAGGAATTATGGAATTCGATGGCATGGGTTGCTATCGTTTGAATGGTTGCACCAAGTTCTGCTCTTACATCTCTGGCCCGATCTTGTATAATTTGAAATCTAGACTGAGGGGCAAATTCGGGACTTTGTAGACGTCTCAGCATTATATGGATTTGAGAATGAACTGAAGTGGGCAAAAAAGAAGACCTGACATGTGTTGAGGAACAAGTTGATCTATCCAATAAATCAATGATGATAATAAAGGAAAAGAACAGAAGAATCGGGAGCTCTCACAGTTTGACAGCTACTGCATGTAATCAAATTCTTAACTGGTTTGGGCTGAACTTCAAAAGTAATCGGAGTTTGGATTTTAGGGGTTAAGAGTTAATGAATTGGACATAAAAATGGTTGAATTTAGGTTATATGCAGTAGTTGTAGATGGCAGTAACAGTTGCAGCCTGATATTTTGTATGCTCATGAAGGAAATAGATTAGTGGAAGGTTAAATGTGAACATAACAAAAGAAATTTGCTAATTGGAGGAATTTCTTGGTTAGATGTGTGTATTTGAAACACATTATTTGAAAAATATTATTTGAAAAATATTATTTGAAACATATTATTTGAAACACATTATTTGAAACGTTTCCGAGTTGGCCTATTCTAGTTGTGTAGTCGCCACTTTAAATACCCAAAGTTAGCGACCGCTCTCAGCAAATGTCTTCAGCTTGAATCATAACATGCAGTACCAGGAACATTGGAAATGTGACGCATTTTGGTGCTGATATAAACTGCGCTGAGATAAACTGGCGCTGGGCTCTGATAACAATCAACAGCAATAATATAGAGGAAATGAGCAGTTGTTAAGCTTTTGGTTATTAAACTTCCTTTCTACAATGAGCCGTGCCTTCGAATGCACAGTAAAAGACACATTCAAGAAATGAGTTGAAAGAAAGGAAATATATGAAAATAATAGATGCATATGCACTACCCAGCAACACCATTATTGTGTACACGATTTGCATATTGTTCTAATTGTTCTCTACATAACACATGTAGTCAGCAAGTAGACAAGTAGCGAAAGCAGCAAATAGCACTTGAGCACCTTTCTTTTTACTTTTCAGCTATGCTCGTAATCTCATGACTGGCTGAACTCACCACGTGCATTTGCATACATAGATAATTACTAAAGGAGATGAAAAATTTTTCACTGCAAAGTAAAAGAGTTAGTTCTGGTTTCTACTGCACTGTCCATCGTGGCCCATAGTGGCCCACCCTGGCCACACCGGCTCTGTATTGGGAAGATTCTAAAAAACGACGAAAATTTGGCAACCTTCACATGTAGGGTTGGTGGTGTATTCTGCATATCCGATAATCACCGGATCGCTTTTCTCACAAATCACCGAGTATCACCGGCTATCACCGAGCTTTTCTGAGCGTTTGTGAGCATTGTAAGCGCTTCTTTCCTCAATGGAAATGAGCGAACTATGAGTTGGACACATTTACTAAGTGCTTACAAATGATTTTTTGAGAACAGAGCACTATTTGAAGCCAGGGTTCAGCAGCTTTCTGGCGGCTACTAGAGGAGTCAATAAGATCACATTGCGACCAAAAAAATTTTTGAGCTCGTAAAACAAGTTATATACCCTAAAATATTTTTGACTTCCTTAGTTGTTACAGCTACATTACATTTCAAGTGCATTAAAGGTACATCACAGGTACATTACAGGTATATATAAGTATTCACACAAGTCGGCGAATTAGTTTCTAAATTAAAAGAAAAAAAAGAAATCAACCCTCTCAAGAATTAACATTTCGCTTGTGAGTAACTGCAACGTATATTGTAATAGACGATAAAATTAGAATGTCTTTTTACGGAGATATCAAGTCTTACGACATCCATACGTACTGGAATAATAATAACGAAAATGAACGCAAGTTAGCATATGAACTTAGAGAGAAAGTACTAAAAGAATTTGAACATGAGATTGAGAAAGGAGACATTCGTGTTTATAAATTTTGGGATAAACCAATTGGACCTCATCCGATTAATATGTGGGAAATTGACTTCAAAAGCCCGGAAATTTTTGCTAAAGTGGTACCATTTTATCAATTGAATCATGGAGATTTATCGGTGTTGATTCATCCTAGAACTAGTCAAGGTGATTTGATCGATCATACAAAGTTCGCACTTTGGCTTGGACATAAGCAGAGATTAGATACTAGCTACTTGAAATGAACCAAGAGATGGCTATAAATGAACCTTGTTGTTCCAATTGCATGATAAATGTATGCCACGATCTTGACAAATATGGAATTTTGGTTTCATTACTTTGTTATGGATGCTGTATATATTCTATAAAATGACAGATATGAAACGTTTGCTGGATATTCATTAGGTGAATTGCGCTTTGAATTTCTGTAAAATGGCTACGAAAATTCATTTCAGAACCTTTCGCTTATATTGTTCTACTTCTTTCATGGTTTGATATATGCTTTGGAATTGTTTGTTTTGTATAACAATTCAAACCCATTCGTTTTTTGCTAATCTCCTTCTTGGTCTCGTCTTACAAACAATCAAGATGATCTTCTGCTAAGACCAGCAAATGTATTAAGCGTCCTTAAATTTCGCATCCAAGAATACTTCTTAACATTTTGGGCAACTTTTGGTTCAAATGCAGGTGGCCCTACGGAGAGAAGTAATGTTTAAGGCACCACGATGTTGCGTGAGAGGCCATCGACATGCATGTGTTTTGATTTCAGTGAACGAGAGCAGCATAAGAGTATTATTTCAACGAACTCTTTTAGTGGTACATGTGCTTTAGCAGAGGTGATGACTAGTATACAGAGTCAGGTAAAGAAAAGATGACAACTTTAGTAATAACAAATCTGGAAATGCTTTCTTAAGTTGTTTAAATTGATCGTGAATCCCCTATTCCCAAAAATATTCATAGGCTATGGGGTAAATAAACTATTTGCAATAAGAAAGTACTTTAGTGTTTATTTTGTATATTGTTTCATCTTATTTACATAGATAGATAGGAAGATCATGATTTTTTTGGATCTTCTTGCAAAATTTATGAAGGAATTTCAGATGTCTCTCATTAATATTTGGGGTAGAGCTTTATCGTATCAATTTTTTGGAACATTTTCAAATTTTGGAAATTCTATGACATGGTCTCACATTCAAACCACAAATTCTTTTGTAAATTATCAAATGCCATTTCCAATAGTTGTTGCAGATGGAAGAACGCCTGTCTCTTTAATTATTAATAGTAATTCCACTGTGTTTGAAATTAATCCCTACGAGTTCGGTTCTTGGGATCCTTCATTGAACCAATTTACTAAAATCAAATATTTACGTACAAATACTAATAACGGTATTCCAGTAAGAGGAAATTGTATTTCTAGTTTTGATAGTGCTGGTTTCATTGTTGGAACCTCTTCATCTATCTTTAACCAAGTGGTCATTGATGTCTTAAATTTAAAATTTCTAGTTTTATAGAAGGTATCATTGATTTTTTTCTTACAACAGTACTCAAAACTTGATATGGATATATCGGATTACAACCCCAATCCATTTTATGGAACTAAATTGGATACTTCTAGTAAAATAGCTAAAAGCAATACCCTTCATCTTGTTGATGGTGGTGAAGATCTGCAAAACATATCTTTGGGTCCATTGCTTCAAGAGCAAAGGCAGCTAGACGTTGTATTTGCATACGATAATTCCGCTGATACAAGTAAAAACTGGCTCAATGGAAATTTATTAGTAAATACATTCCAATGTCAATTTATAACTCAAGGAAATGGAACTTATTTCTCATATATTTGTGATATCAAGACCTTTTTAAATTTGAATCACACTGCCAAACCAGCCTTTTTCGGCTGCAGTGCAAAGAATTTAACATTTTTATTACCACCAAACCCAAGTATTGGATATAATTCTACCAATCCTGCTACTTATAATATACCCTTGATAGTTTTCACTGGAAATAGGACATTTTCTTTCCAATCTAATATCCCTACATTGAATTTGGCTTACCGTGAGAAGGACTTGAAAAGCATGATCCAGAATGGTTTTGAAGTTGCGTCCAGACTTAATAAGTCTCTTGATCCTGATTGGTCTACATGTGTAGGATGTGCAATTATTAGGAGAGAGAAAGAGAGACAGAATATCAAACAAAGCGAACAGAGTAAAAAGTGTTTTGCAGAATACTGTTGAGATGGATCTTTTGATACATCTACTCCAGGTACCACCTTCACTCAACTGGATTAGCTTGAACAGGCAGATTTGAACAGCTCAAGAGGTTTCATTTGGAAAAATATGATATCATATACAAAAGCTATTTGAAAATGTTCTCTAAAGAAATAGTCTTGAGAACGATAGGAAGACAATTGATCGTTTTATTCTGGCTTTTTATGAACGCTCCCAACTCATTCGATAGTTTTGTCTCATTTGATTTCCTTTTTTTTTTCAAATCAGTAACGTGTAATCCAATTAATATATTTAAGTAATAGCTATTGCTGTTTATCCTTTGTAACCGACTCATACAAATAGGTTATAAACAGGTTATCCCATGTAAGTTCTAGTTAAGTTTGAAGTAAAGAGACCATTATTTTTTATGCAATACTATCTCCGACTCTTCCAAATTGAAGAAAAAATATGCAGCTTCACGGATTAATTATCCACAAGCAGTTGACTCTAACGTGGTTACATTGGTAAAAATGCACGTGCTGTAATTTCCCATCTAACAGTGATGAAGTGAGGTAATATGTGTCGATTTAACAAAAATATACGAACAGAGTGAAACTGAAACCAAGTTTCGGAATATCGTAACGAGACACCTATTATGGAAATATGTCTTCGCCTGCAAATCTAATGATATCGCACCATAAGGTTATCTGTGGTGGCTCTAACAAGTGCCATTGGGACCAAATCGATAAAGAAGTTGATTCGAATTCGAAATCTAATGCAATTCTTACATATTTTCTGAAGAGCTTTTTCTTTCGTATTTCGTACTATGTGGCGTTTTGGAATTATGATATAGCCGCTGTTAAATTCTAAGGATTTTTCGGTTTGGGTTATAATTTCTTTTTGTTCTGTCGTTGTTATCGTTGATCTTGCCATTTAACTAGGATTTATATATCCTTCTAGTTGAGAAGGTTTACATCTGCCCAATCTTGACAATCTTGAAGATTTACTGAACATGACTAAAACTGAAGCTGGACATCAAACCACACATATTGCTGACGATGAAGGACTTTTTACTCCAGTCAGAGACTTTTCATTACCGTTAGATGTGGAAGCAAAATTATAAGGTCTTCTCCTTGTGTTGAAGGTCATCACTTTCTTAGATTGAATACGCTTGAACCTGAGTATAGAGCAATATCATTGGCATTGCAGACTTTCTGAGCAGTTAACGAAAAACAATATGCATTTGTTCCATATGAAGAAGCATTTAATATAGATCAGATAGTGG
This sequence comes from Chernovozyma aurita, assembly GCA_030566905.1. Lineage (NCBI taxonomy): Eukaryota > Fungi > Ascomycota > Pichiomycetes > Serinales > Debaryomycetaceae > Chernovozyma > Chernovozyma aurita. The sequence continues at coordinate 46,670 of JAKUBO010000019.1, forward strand.
AAAGAGCCAGAGAATACTTTGAACTTCTTACTAAGTCTTCAACTCAATTTCCAGAGACGGAAGTATACGTTATTGCATTTAGATCCATTCTTCATGAAGATGTCCAATTGTCGGTTGAGAAAAGAACTACTTTAGCTACAATTGATAAGGGCTCCCACACCAAGGCTAATATTTCTGGCGAACTTTTCAAGTACTGGTTTGGTACTCCAGATGATGTTCATGCTAAATACTTGGCCACATGTTGGTGGTGGTCCAAGAAAAGGTCCATTTCAGGAGGAGGTGGGAAAGCTCATAGGCAAGGTATGGCTTTAGTCAAAGGATGGTTTAAGCATTGGTAAGTTGAACCTTATGAATTGAAGATCGACTCTGAAGGTTATACATTCGGAGCATACAAGGGGTAGTTTGAATAGAGTAGTATGAAGAGATACTGAGTTACATCAGACCACTTTGAAATGTGTATAGATAAGTAGAAAGTAATATTTTTATAATTAGTCATTAGAAAATTGATAATTAAAAATGAATCAAATAGAGTAAGAAAAATAAAAGAAATTAAATCAATAGTAGAAAGTCAGAATATATAATATTAGGGTACACATTTGCGGAAAAGTGTAGAGAAGGAAGTGATGATTGGTAGCACTGTTCAATCACTACTTGGTAATCGGATTGTGTGCAAATCGTCAATTGAATTAATTTCAGAGATTCCGCCAAGGCATAAAGTGTACCCTAAATTATTATTTGCAGTAATGTGTGTATCAGGATATACAGACTCTACTATAGGTCGAACAGACTCATTGATTAAAATCAAATGAAGGCAATATGACCCGGAGATAAAGGCGAGACAGTATGCGTCAAGTCGTTTCATCAATGTCATAATAATTATGTCCAAGGCGTTGAGTGGGTATGAATTTTCAAAAATAGATTGGATTTTGGGTGGGTAATGCACTGCATGTTGACAAGATATACTTAGCGATCCAATTAATGATCAAAAAACAAGCTTTCCAAAAAAAGAAATTTCCTCTTAAAACTGTGTATCTACGATAGCACCCTGAAGAATATGCACACAAAATTTATAGAATCTCCTCACTGTTGCTGTTGACTCCTTGCAGTGAGAATTCTTTACTGTCCCTCTTGTAGAAAGGCTGAAGACGATAGATAAAAACTGCCGTTCATGGTTACTACAATCAACCCTCTCATCATTCGTGAATGGTTGCGAAAATTGAAGCCGCATTAGGTAATACCTTCTACCATTAGAATTAAACGTTCCCCTTGCGGGGTATTCGCTGTGCGAGCACCTGCAGGGGAGTTAATGTAAGCAACCTAATCAAGCTTCTAAGGGGAAATCTGCCGCGAGTCACTTGGAAACAAGCTTTGCGTAATTAAAGTTTTGATGTTGCTATCTTCTATTTTTTCAAACCCTTTTAAAGTTTAAAATAGTTGATTACAGATATAAATACTACCGCATATTATGGAAAATCCAACAAATGCAATTTAGTCAAAATTAATTTTAGAATTAATTATTTCAAGCTTCGTTTACTTGCTGGCAACCAGTTGTGAATTTGATCTATTGCAGCAGTGTTACATTGGTGGAGTTCAATTGCTGTGTTATTAAATTTCCCCCCTCAGCTATTTTTCATATTTGTTGGTGTTTAATTGAGCATCATAAACCAAAATTTAAACTACTTAACTGCTAATCAATCGGTTATCTGATTTTATTTCCATCATTAGCTACCTTGGACTACTCAAGTTGATTCTTTGGCTATTTTTTATATGTTTTGTGAAAGAAAGTAGGTCGACTCATTCAACTTATTTGATTTTTTTTCACCTATTCAATTCAACCACCACAAGTTTTCACCCATCATGTCAAAAGTTTCATCTCACGAAACTATTGATGATGTCCCAAAGCCAAAGGATGTAGATGTTAACGTGGAAACTGACTCATTTTCAGACTCAAGTACTCTTTTCGATGAAGGTGATTTTTCAAAGACCTATCTTGCCAAATCTAAGATCTTATCAGATGCAATTGATGAAATTGGATTTGGTAAATATCAATGGGGTCTATTCTTTGTTGCTGGATTTGGTTGGTTTTCTGATAACGCTTGGCCAGTTGCTACTGGGTTGATTTTATCTAGACTTAATGAAGTCGATGGTGTTCATGCTCCAATAGGTAGGGCTCCTTATCTTACATTGGCACAGAATTTAGGTTTGTTTGCTGGAGCCTTATTTTGGTCACTTCTGGCCGATATTATCGGACGTAGATGGGCATTTGTATTAACATTTCTTATTACCGGGGTTTTTGCAACAATTGCAGGGTCCTCTCCAAATTTCGCTGCCATTGGGGTCTTTGATGCCTTATGGAGTTTTGGGGTTGGTGGTAACCTTCCAGTTGACTCTGCTATTTTCCTTGAAGCTTTACCTTCGAGATATAAGTGGTTATTGACTGTGATGTCCATTTGGTGGGCATTTGGTCAATTAGTGGCCAATTTGGTCTCCTGGGGTTTAATTGCAAACTTTTCCTGTAATGATGCCACATCTGTGTGTTTTAAAAAGGATAACAAAGGTTGGAGATACTTTTTATTTACCATGGGAGGTTTAACTTTGGTAATGTTTGGTGCTAGATATCTATTCCATGTGTTTGAGTCACCCAGATTCTACTTGGCCAAGGGAAATGATGAAAAGGCCGTGGAAATTGTTCATAAGATTGCAAAATTAAACGGTAAGGAAACCAACTTGAATTTGGACGATCTTATTGAGATCGATCAAAGAAATCTTGATGGTCTTAAAGCAGAACCCGAAACTTCTTCTATTACCGATGGTAAGGGTATCAATTTAAATAATGAGTTAATAAAGGCCAGACTTGAACGTTATAATTTTAGTCATATAAGGGAATGTTTTGGGTCTAAGAAATTAGCATTATCATCATTTTTAGTTATTTTCACTTGGGGTCTTATCGGGTTAGCATTTCCATTATATAATGCCTTCTTACCTACCTATTTAGAGAATCATGGATTTTCAAGTGAACCATTGAGTGTTCATACAACGTATAGAAACTTATTAATTGTTGCAGTTTTGGGAATTCCCGGCTCTCTAATTGCAGGAGTTCTTGTTGAATTAAGAATTGGTAGAAAGGGAGTTCTTTTCCTTTCTCTTATATTGACAGGAATTATTTTATTCTGTTCCACTACTGCCAAGTCCAGTAATGCTTACTTAGGTTGGAATTGTGGATTCAGTCTTGTCTCAAATATAATGTATGGGGTACTTTATGCTTACACTCCAGAAGTGTTCCCTTCAAAAATCAGAGGTACAGCAGTTGGGTTAGCTGCTTCGTTTAACAGAATTTTTGGTATTTTTGCTCCGATTATTGCAATTTTTGCTGATTTGAAGACTCTGGCGCCTATTTATGTCAGTGGAGCTTTGTTTTTATTGTCAGCAGTTTTAGTTTTGTTGTTCCCATACGAACCTAGAGGGAAGTCGAGTTATTGAGTAATTTTAGATATATATCTTAATACGAAACGATAATATCGAGATACGAAGCGTCATGAGCGTGATAAAGTGAGTCCATGGTGAAAGTAGAGCTAGATGATTGAAACTGAACAAAAGTAAAAGAGCATTGGATATTATTGCTGGGTAGGATTATTAGATAAGATCAGAGTATATGACAGTTTTTGTTATTGGATTAAAAAATAGACCGGAACCAATTCCAGAGCCTGTTAGATGAAACTATTGGAAGTGAGAAACATACAAATCTGTAGAAAAACTATCAAATGAAATTCATCAATAGAGAACTTTTCAGAAAACTTTTAAAGAGGCAGCTTATCAAATGCTGCAACTGAAAAGTTTGTGCTCTGGAGATGGGAATTCTTCCTCCACAACTACAACATAGCTGCACTCTTGATTTATAAAATGGACCCCTTTTCTCATTACTATATTTTCCAGAGCTCCCTATTTCCTCCATATCCTTTGTAAGGGTTCATATTATCTCTATAGGGGTAAGCATGAATAATTAGCTGTGCTTATTGGATTCTCTCTACCCATATCTACCATTAATGAAATTCCGTATTCTCAAGCCCGATAAGGAAATAATTTCCAGGCTTTGATCTTCGATGCGCGCAGCCACTGCTGGAGAGTGAGCCCAAACTGGTTCAAATTCCAAAGATAGGATGGAAAGTACAATTCATCTTTACCGATATACCATTGTTGATTTGTTCAAGGATTGAAGAAGATACTCACATTCACACAAATATTAGTTACATTTGTTGTGGAGATTTGAACTTCGCAATTGCCCGATTTTTTTTTTATTCCAATACGTACTTCAAAGCATCATATTGAAGAGAATCGCTATGTCATTCACAGTTCAGCAAGAGATTGCTCAATTTCAAGGGCTTTTGGTCAAACTTAGTCATGAATCAGATTCAACCAAAACCAAAATGGATGTGAATGTGTTTTTACCATCAAGTGCTACTTCCAGTACACATCCAAAGAAAGTGCCAGTACTTTTATACCTTTCTGGTCTTACTTGTACTCCCAACAATGCTTCAGAAAAGTCATTTTTTCAATATTTTGCTAATAAATATGGATTTGCCATTGTGTTCCCCGATACTTCACCAAGAGGTGCTAATATAGCTGGAGAAGATGAATCGTATGACTTCGGTACGGGTGCTGGATTCTACTTGGATGCTACACAAGACCCATGGAGCATCAATTACAACATGTATTCTTATATTCATGAAGAGTTATTAACTAAGTTGGCAGTTTATTATCCTCAATTAGATTTCACCAACATTGGGATCACGGGTCACTCCATGGGAGGCTACGGAGCATTAACTGGATTTTTGAGAAACCCATCCAAATACAAATCTGTCTCTGCATTTGCTCCAATTGCTAACCCGCTGAATTGTCCATGGGGTGAAAAATGCTTTAGAAATTATCTTGGTGAAGATAAAGAATCGTGGTATAAGTACGATCCAACCCATTTGATCAAATCCTACAAGGGAGAACATTCACCGGATATTTTGATTCATCAAGGTTCAAAGGATGGTTTCTATTTCAAGGATCATCAATTACAACCAGAGAACTTTGTTGCAGCTGCTAAAGAATCTGGATACGCTGGTAAGATTGATTTGAGAGTTGTTGATGGTTACGATCATCTGTACTTCTTCATAAGTTCATTTGTTGAAGATCATGCTAAGCACCATGCTAAGTATTTAGGTTTATAACTATCGAGGTTATAGGTGAGGCTATAACCATTAAAACGTGACTAGTGAAACATTATCCAATGGTCCCAACCACTTGCAATATCCTACAGTTCAACTAACTTATTGTAGTATTCTTTATATTCTACTCTACTTCTTTAAACTAACTTATTGTAGTATTCTTTATATTCTACTCTACTTCTTTAAACTTCGCTTCCCATGCTACACACCATTTCACTTTATTTTCATCCTTTTTATTAGCGTCTTTGACCTCTTTGACCAATATCCGACATCCCTTCTCTATATTGGCAGTGAATTCGTCACATTCTTCATCTACCTTCAAGTTGATCGATAAGTTCCCAATAAGATTGTCGATATTAGCAACAATTCGCTTCTGAGTCTCATAGATCTTATCTATTGAAGCACCCGATGTCATCACTGGGAGGGACTTGGTGATTGAAAGTAACAAAAGCTTCACAAGTTTGAACTTTTTGATCCACAATTTTGAATATTTGGTAAGTTGATCAAGTTCTTGTTGTGTCTTTGTGGTGTTTGTCGTCGTCTGTTCCGTATCATCTTGTTGACTTGGAACGTCGTTGTTGGAGTCATCGTCATTGTCAGAATCGTCTAATTCATCAAACCCAAATGGGTCATCTTCCATTTCCTGAGGATCTTCGGCCCATTCCTCAAATTCATCCAAACCATCCTCAATAAATTCCATACTACTCTTGATCTTGGATGATAACACTCCTAATTTACCTTTCCTAAGCATATCGGAAAAACTATCACAATTGCTCCAAACTATTCCAACGGATATCAATCTCGGATCAGAAACAGTCTCGTTATCCGGTTCAATTTTCTCATCTAGCACCGCTATTTGGTCTTTTTCCTTTGTTTCCTTCGTGTTCTCGATCAGTATTTGCAGATCCAATTCGGATGCTAATGATCGAAGCGAACTAAGTAACAACCTGGCATTGTCCAATAGCACATTGTAAAACACATTCGATAACTCTTTGACCTGAAGTTGACTTATCACCGAAACAAACAACACTGAAGTTTCCGAAAGTTTCTTGAATGTATTATATGCTGTATTAGGATCCCTTGTAAACGTTGTAGGCTTGAATATAATCCCAACTTTGGTAGTATGTGCTTTAATGAGCTGAATGAGTTTGGTGAGTTCAGCAAGTGGGTTTTTCACCTTTGAAGGCTTTATTTCAGAACTTTCAGTCCCTACATTAATGGTCCAGTAATCAACTGCTTCAATAAAAGAGCAGAATAGATCCAGAAATTCTTTGGTGGTCTTAGACATGCTTGATCTTGTAAAGAAGAAAGTTGATCAATGAGTAAGATGGAGAAGAGCCATTCGAAAGAAGAAAGCGATGATTGGTTGTATGCAGGAATAGACATGGTTACATTTTAGCAAGTCCGCTACGATGGAGGAGAGACAGACTCGGTTTATGGAGAAGAAGGTGGGACAAACTTATCCTTAGATGATGGTTTGAAAACGGTTCAAGGTTGTATAGGAGTGAAGGTTATGGAGAGGTACATGGAGAGGTACTTGGAGGTACTTGAATACGGTTCCCAGAAGCTGGGTTCTGCATTTGAATGTAATTTTCACAATTTCTCAGTTTAAAGTTGTTGCATGCTCTAATGATCAACAGAATGATTGAACAGATGAGAAACTAAACCTACAATGATTCATAACTAGACTCCAGAAGATTGGAACTATGTATTAAAATGACAGCACTACTGTGATTTTGATCCAAAATTTGTTTCAGGGTGTGCTCAGTGCTGCAATGCATTAAATGTTGCCGTAGCATCTTACCAATCATCATCGTCCTCTTCACCATCACTTCCCACAACTTTACCTTTTCTCTTATTCAATGCCATCGCTAAAGCATCTGCTAAACTTGCGGGTTGTCCAGCAGGTTGGCCAGCAGGTTGGCCAGCAGGTTGGCCAGCAGGTGCTCCGTTTGAACCTCCGGATGGACCAGTAGATACTGGTTCTCCCTTAGCTTCTTGGAGTAGAACACTAGGCTTTTCTAGATTGGATTTGTCAGTCTTTCTAAGAGCTCCCAATCCCGCACCTCTGATAGATGCAAGAAGGGCATCTCTAGAGGGGTCCACTGAAGGTAATGGAGCTGATGGAGCAGCATTAGAATCATCAGCACCCCCGAATGAAGGAAGTGGTGGGGGTGGAGGCGGACCACCTGCTGCTGTTGCTTGAGGTAATGGTGGAGGTGGAGGTGCGGTATTATTCAACGGTGGTAATGGTGGTGCTGGTGGAGGAGCATTGTTATTCAATGGGACTACAGGAGGTGGTATTGGAACCGATGAGCCATATCCTTTCACCTGAGCTGCAGGAGGTGCTACACTTTGAGCGAAATTGTTTGCAGTGGGCGAGAATGGTGGAGAAAATTGATTAGGTGCAGGAGATGTCAGTTGTTGGGTTCTTGCTCTAGGTGGGGGTGGCGGAGGGCCAGTTCTAGCAGCTCTTGGAGGTGGGGGAGGTGGAGGACCAGCTCCTTCAGTTGCACCTACACCAGCTCTAGCTCTTGAAGGAGGAACGGGAATTCGAGATGGGGGGGCTGGTACTGCACCTCTAGCTGGTTGTGGCGGAACCGCTCCTCTAGATGGTGGTGGTGGAGGTACTGCTCCCCTTGCTGGAGGTGGAGGTGGTGCCTGATGACCCATTGCAGGCTGTCCTCCATACCCTGAAGCTACAGGTCCACCAAACTGTCCCGAAGGCCCTGGGGGTCCTGGTCCTGGTCTATACGTGTTTGGAGAAACTGGTGTCTGTACCTGATTAGGTAAAGGTGGTAGTGGATCATTTTTAGGAGGTGGAAGAGCAGATAATGGTGGGACTCTAAAACGGGATGTAGCCGCTGGAGTAGAATGCTCTAATGGAGATGACAAACTATGAGACAGTTCTGCTGCTTCGGTAGAAACGTGAAGTGAATGCAGAGCCGGAGGAGGTGTAGGAGTTTGCAGAAAAGACGTAGATGATGATGCCAAAGGATCAGATGGTGGTGGAGGTGGTGGAGGTGCCTTTTTATGTTTAGTAGACACCAGAGAATCGACTCGATTTAAAGAAGAAACATCCGGTTCTTCACGGTCTATCAACTTTCTAGGAATTGGTGGCTCTAAGCCTACCAATGGACCACCTTGTTTGGCAATGTAGTCTTTAATAAACTCTCTATTATCAGCAATCATATCTTCAGTGATTCCAGCAGCCGCCAATTCGGAATACAAAGAGCGCCATTCTGGAGGCGGAAGCCCATCGTAATACAAGACTCCTTTAGCTCTTCTTGATCTCTGAGCAGTGTTCACATCTATGAATTCACCTCTAGGGCCAGGCTTTTGAAGATCTTCCTTCTTGTTTTGTTTCAATTTGATGGCACTTTTGTTATTTACCGTCTGTTTGGATCCATGTTTGGATCTGGACACCACTCTTTTGTAGAAGTGAGCAGCATCGTTTGAATCTTCAAATAACAACCCAGCAAGACATTCCTCCAACTCAAAAGTATGGAAAAACTTTCTATCCTGATTGTATTCAAAATCAACGTAGAGCTCTTGATCCCAAATGACTCCACGATGCCCAATGATGTCTACCAACTTGAGAAAGAATGTATGCCCTACAAGATCATCCACCAATAATATGGCCCCCATGAGTTGGGTGTATTTCCATTCTGTAGGGTCGGGGTATGCTATGTATAGTCTGGCCACAGTGGCATCTATGATCTTGTTGTTTGCCTTAGGGACAGCCCTTTTGATTTTCTCTTTATCTTCAGCAGTTAATATTCCCATTGCTGTGTACGATTTGTGATGATAATCAACTTTTAGAAGCAATTGACTGAAGTTTCGTGACTTTGAAAAAAATAAAAACGCTGAAAGTATTTATATTTTGCGTTTATCTGGGAAAAAATATAAAATTCTTAGGTTGTTCCCAAGTTCTGATGTCTATTCAATTGATCTTTTGAGTGGGAAGTGATTTCTAGAAGTGGTTACTTGGACGCCAGGCCTATGAGCCGCTACAAAGTTGGAAATAGTCGGGTACAAACAGATATAATCTCCAAGTTTGTTCAATGCCCCGGGTTCCGCTATGCCAGTGATCTGAACACAATTCAAGTTCTTGCAATCAGCTTCAATCACTCTGTCTCACTCGAACTCTGTCTCACTCGAACTCTGTCCAGTTTTGTTCACATCAAGCTCCCAAAAGGGGCTGATGACAAGGATGGATCACGTGCATCCATAATGTTTGAATTTGATTGATTCTTGTTTCCTGCATATACATCTTTTTCAGTGCCAATATGAATTTGGAGATGTGATGAATTTGTAAAAGATAGCAATACCTTTTCCTGGTAAGATCTTGTTGGTTAATACAAATACAAAAAAATGTCTGGACGTCAAGGAGGTAAAGCTAAGCCTTTAAAGGCTCCTAAGAAGAAGCAAGAAGAGTTTGATGAAGAAGATTTAGCATTCAAGGCTAAACAGAAGGCAGACGCTGCTGCTAAGAAAGCCATGGCTGATAAAGCTAAGGGTAAGGGCCCATTAGTTGGTGGAGGTATCAAGAAGAGTGGTAAGAAATAAATAATTTGTGTTAGATTTTGGTGTTTATCAACTACTAATATACGACTTTAATCATTTCACTATTTGGATTGTAGTTTTATAGAGAATATGGTGGGGGGTAAGGGAGTTGAAAGTTACACTTGGTAAGAGAGTCTCAGGATTATCTCGAAATTTTTCATTTCACTCAATAACGAATGGGTTTCATTTGAAGCCCTTCGTAGCTCTAGCTTATTATAAATTGACATTAAATAACCACGGAAAAACGGAAAAGAATAAGATTGTTCAGATCTTGTATTTTGAGCTTCAACATGGTGTAATTGTAGTCCCTTCTTCTGCAATGCATTCGATAGGACTTGTATTGTACATGCGTTCTTTCTGTCTCACTCATAATGCCAAATGAGTTAAAAGTGAGAGAATCCCAAAAAATAAGAAGGACGACCTCGGTGAGGGTCGAACTCACGATCTTGAGATTAACAGTCTCACGCCTTAGCCAACTTGGCCACGAAGTCGCTTTCTTGGAATCAGATAAGTTCTGTTTTGATCAAGCCAGTTTCAAGCTATGAGCTGTTATATACAACCATGTTTTTTAAGATATTTAAGGTGAACATGAAGAATGCAGAGTTGGTGGTATTTTCCCAACCATCACAACAGATTCTAGAAGCGGAAAAACCTCATTTGGGGGATCTTCCCCAATCTCCATGTTACGCTTGTCCAGCTCAATCAAATCGCTTCCTACTGAAAAATGAGGGTTGTATACAGTCCGAATCTGAACTTCAAAAATTCTTTTCACGGAAGTCCAAAAGACCAAAAAGCCGAAAGAAAATCTTAACATCAGACAGTTTTAATCGTCCAACGTATCTATTTGAAACCGCAATTTCGAAACATGCCTCCATTAAATAAGTTTTTCAATAATGTGCGCTTACACAACAAGCAGTTGAACAAGAACTTGGCGGCAAATTTGATTCGTCATGAATATGTAGTGACTGGATCAGTTAAGGCTAAAAGAGCACAAGCTAAAATTGAACAATTTCTTTCAAAAGCATTGGACGTTGAAAGAGAACAAATTGGCAACGACAACATACAAGAAAGAATTTCTCAGAATAAAAGATTTGACTTTTTAGAAGCACCAGAAAGGATAGAAATTGCTACCAAAGTTATTGAAAAACTTACACCAAGATATAAAGAAAGACGTCATGGATTTACCAGAATTCTTAAATTAGAACCAAGACTTGGAGAGGATAAAGCACCACAATCAATAATTGAACTTGTTGATTCCGATTATGAAATATTTTTTTGGTTTACTGCTAAAGTTGTTGCCAGATTAGAGTTACAAGGGTTACCAATAGATGAATTAACACAACATAACGTTGCAAAGTTAACTAGATTCCGTGAGAACGGTAATGAGAAATTTGGAGCAGCAGTTGAAGAAGCCAAGGTGAACTTTTTTCTGTTTAATCCAGAAACTCAAGAAATTGAAAAAGAAGAAATTAAGGAGAATCTTAAGAATTTGCCAAGAAATGTCGAAAGAGGTTCTCTTTTCATGTCCAAGAAGTTTGGTACCATGCCTAGACAACCAAAGTCGAATGTTGAACTTCCAAAATCTCCATTTTTAAAAGAACAAAATAAATGAATGAAGAAGAGTTTAATGTTTGTGGAGTTTTGTAAATAGAGTAATAGATAATACACAGTTATATTATCAGATAGAGTCATATGGTGTCATATAGTGTCATATAGTGTCACATATTATCATATAGTATCATATAGTATCATATAGTATCATATAGAGATCAGCTGCGAGAATCAGTTGCGAGTATCAGTGGATTGAACTCAAAAGCCGGAAAAAAAAGCGTTAGTATTGTAGATCAAGACAAGAATGTGTGGACTCTTCCTGAAGGTGAAAGTGAAAATTGGGGCTATGACAAATGAAGAGAATAAGGGCCGAAAAATGGCAAAATGGCTGAAAAAATGGCACATAAAGAGGCTGAAGAATGGCTGACAAAGGGGCAATAGGAATGGCAGCTAGAATGGCTGACTATACGTAGAATACGGAGCTTGAGACAACTTCATGGCAGTTTCGATAAACTCTCAGAAGTGGCTCCATATCCATACATCCATATATCCATATATCCATAATCACGCTTAGTATAAGTAACAAAAGCATGAATATTAATTATTGAATAAATAAAGAATTTATTACATGAAACACTCCTGAAACCTACTTTTCCTATGGGAATAAACCCCAGTCTGCTTCTCTGCCTCTCTGTCCACCTTTCCATCGGTCTGATTCTGCGAGTCCATCTGACAGTGTATCAATCCCTATTCCACCTGTTCACTGCCATTTCCAACTCAGTCAGCCCAATCCTCATCGCGGCCAACACAGGGCAGCTCCCCCCAAATATTGTTTTTCGCGACTGCATATACCAACTTTCGCGGAGACGCTCTCGCTAAACTTAAGAGTAAACAACGGGTGACCTAGCCCTCCAATCTGTTAATTTGTTCTATCCAAACCAGCCAGTTAACTACACATTCATTTACAATATTGCTATTATGGGATGGTTTTCGGGCAACTTTGAGCCTGAAGGTAAATCTGCTCTTATAATTGGAGCATCTCAAGGAATTGGAGTGGATTTAGCTTTAAAATTATATAAAAGAAATTGCTCAGTAGTGCTTGTCGCTAGAACTGAACATAAACTCGCAAAACAAGTCAAGCACATCGTGGAAACATCAAAGTCACACCTTGACGATAAGGTATCACATACCATAAATTATTATCCCTGTGATGTTTCTGATTACGATTCGTGTATAGAATTATGGAACAATTTGGAAATAGACCCTGACTTTATATTTTGCTGTGCTGGATCTTCAATTCCAAAGTTATTTTCTGATCTTACTGGTAAGGACATTAACGATGGGATCGATATCAACTACAAGACGACAATTAATGTGATCCACACTGGATTCAAACATATCTTATCAAAGACAACTAGAGCTCCCAGGGAGTTCAAACGAAGACATATAATCATGTTTTCTTCGGTGGTATCATTTTTCCCATTTATTGGCTATCTTCAATATGCTCCCATGAAATCAGCAATTAAGTCATTATCGGTAATTCTTCGTCAGGAATTAGGTCCTTATAACTTTAGAGTGTCGACGGTATATCCTGGAAATTTTGAGAGTGAAGGATTTGAAGAAGAACAAAAGACCAAACCGGAAATCACCAAAACAATTGAAGGTCCCTCAAAACCTATTTCTGCTGATCAATGCGCTGATATTATCATTGACCAACTTGATAAAGGCTACGATACCATCACTACCGATTTTATAGGTTGGATATTGGCATGCTCTTCTCTTGGAATGTTGCCGAGAAATTGGGGGTTCTTGCAAGTATTTGTTAGCTTTATCTTCTCGATCATAGCTCCAATAGCCAATATTGTGATTTATCGAGATATTGTCAAATTTTTTGATAGGAAAGGAAAGATAGTAGTTGACGAAGTAGAGGCACCTATAAAAAAGGACTAAGTAAGACTGTGAATAATAAAATGGAGCGGCAGAGACCAACTCGAGTTGTACTGTTGTGTGGGGTAGGGATATTGGTTGGTTTCTGCTCAAATGACTCTTGTAAGGTTGATTTACTTGTGGAAATGCAAATTTGATAGTGCTTTAATGGTGCTCGTGGCTATCATCTTGTTGGAACGAGTTGATATCTTGTTGGAATGCTTCGATGGTTATATGCAATCTAAGTCCGGCTGAGGGAGTGATTAGTCATCTCGAAAGAGCTTTTTTAGGTTGATTTGTTTAAATGATTTGTCATACGGCCAGACGAAGTGATTTGCTTACTTAACTGCTATTTTTCACTGTCCATTGTAATACTAACTGCACCAAAGTTTTACCAATAATATAGAGATAATAATATAATAATATATGTTAATGCAATAAGAAGAATAAGAACAAGAACAACACTAGGGTGTGTGGTAGAAATAGAGAAGAACGCAATATTGCCAATACATACTGACAGTAATGCGATGCTCACAGCAATCTCTCTCTCTCTCTCTCTCTCTCTCTCTCTCTCTCCAATTGCTCTAAGCACATACAAGATACCAATGACTTTCAACGACTTCGGCTACTCTAATTTACATTCACTATAAGATCTTGACCTATATGTAACATTTCTATTTGTTGATATACCTTTATCTGGTTTTTCTAGCTTCTCCAACTATACTTTCAGCAACTTTATTCGATAAATTTTGAAGTTTCTGATCGGCTGCTACCCCCCAGCTATACCAATTGATACTGTACACCCAATTGACCATTTTGATGATTTCTTCATTCCAGATGTCCTTCGAAGTCTCAGCAAAAGATCTGTTGCTCAATTCAATTCTGCTGTCTCTGGCAATAGGTTCCACGATGCCCTTATCACTAAGGATTCTGTTTTCAACAACATAATTGGCTCTTTGGAGTTGTTGAGAAACAAACTTCAGATTCTTCTCAATGTATTGGGCAGTATAGTATGTTAACGAAGCAGTGAGTAGTACCCCTCCAAGGAATCCGTGTATTCTGCCACCCATTATATCCTCTCTGAATCGTTGTGTATGTGCAGTGAAAGGATGATACTGTGCCAAAGGAGTCAAATAAGAAATCGTTTCTGAATTGTCACATTTTGGTTGTGAATGTTTGATTCGCGGAACTGCTTTCAGCGCAAATTGGAAGAAAAACAAAAGTTTGAGAGGTTAGGTGGTGCGATTTGGTGAGAAAGTAACGGTAATGAAGGGGCTAGTAGTGGGCGATGAAGATATTCGTTAGGAGGAATAGCTGAATTTGGGGGAAAACACCACCCTCCGCTGGCCGCTTCTCGCGGAGAGCCACTGCGTGGGGCTTGGCTCGCTTCGCGAGTTTGCACAGTCTTTTTCTTTCCCGTAGGAAGAAATCTTGAGCTCTAGTCTCCACGAAGAGCCCCTAGCGGACCGGACAGACTTCATCCTTCTCCCTCGTAGGGTACACAACAACCATCCAGGAAAGGCGAATTTTAGCGACTCTCTCGCAAACTGAGAAATGGAATTAGGAGCGCCAGAGAAATGCTCAAGCGTTGACTACGCAAGCGAGTGATTACGCAATCAACTGTAGGGCACATCATCACATCAATATCGACCTCACAGAAGATGATTGGATCAGAGTACATTGGGCCAGCATTGAATTAATATATGTTCTATTGTTATATACAAGAAATTTACTCTAAAGATCATTTGTCTTCATCCACATCTTCTGAGGCTTCTGTTTCCGCTATGTAATTTGCAATGGATTTCTTTAAGAATGGTAACACTTCAATCTTGTCTAATTTAGGGACATTATTCATTCTAATTTCAACAAGTTCGTTTATAGCCACGTCGGAGCTATTGAGGAAAAATGGCAATTGTTCAATGATTCCCTGAGGAGGTTGTTGAAGTAATTCTGCATGTTCATGGCCTTCGAATTTGGAAGTTTGTTCAGCATAACGACTGTATTTGAGATCAGATATGTATTCTATTCCTTCAATAAGTTTGATATTGATATCGGTTTCTAAATCCATGAATGAAATATCGGGTTGAATTCCAAATAATCCATATTGTAATCTAACTAATTTTTCATTGAGGGCAACTATTCCTTCATCCGACTCTTGGCCATCTCCAGTTTCTCTTCCTGCATTAATATACCTTTCTCTAAACTCTTTCAAATATTCAGTTTGTTTGTCTTGAATTAGTTGAACTCTTTCATATGCAACTTGTCTTTCAAGTAATACTGCCTTGATTCTCTTTTGAACAAGAGCTAAATCTTCATCAATAGTGATATGTTTTCTAGTGTCGTCATATTGAATACTTCTAGCAAGATTGATTTCTCTACCGAGCAAATTTCTTTCCTTGAGAACTAAGTACCAAAGACTGTGTAAGTCTTCAAACGATTTTCTTCTTAATTCTGGCATAGTCCAAGCTCTGGATTGAATGGCTTCGATTTCTTCTCCGTCTCTAAGACAAGATTTCAGTTGGTTTCCCTCTGGGAAAAATGCCCATAACGGATGGTCGGGAGACACATCAAAATTTTTGTGGGATGGTACAATTGGAGCTCTTAATTTGATCGATTCGAGCGACTCAAATTTGAGAGGCTTGGCTCTGTTTGCGATGATTACTGAACTCAGAAATTTCCGAAGAGAAGCTCTGGAAAACATGCCTAATCTATTGGATGTATGCTGGTGTCGGGATCCTAACTGGAGATAGAAAGTACTTCTGTAACTATACCGAAAAAGGGTTAACACAAACTGTTCAATGTCCTTCTAAAGTTTTTGAGTTTTTCGGTTTTTTTCGATTTTCAGTGGGTTGAAAATGGTGTTGTATGCAGGATTGACTGGAGTGATTTTTTGAATTTTTTGAAATTTTGAAATTTTGTGATGTTTTGTGCAGGTTTAGATTTTCGGTAAAGACACTGCACACATTGATAATGCGAGTTGGGTGCAGGAAGTGGACTGTAAAGAGTTAGAAGAGAGAGATGAGGATACGGCATGGGACCAGATAGTTCAGGTCATTTTTTTTATATTTTTTGACAGTTCAAGTTGATTTATTGGATTTTGTTTAATACTGTTTGATTTTGCTTAGTTTCATTTATTTTCATCTTTTTGGTAATCTTGCTCTGCTTGTATGTATCTTCTCTATCCTAGCCCCATCTCACTTCACGCTTAACCATGTCCTCCTCCTATCATAGACGAACCGCGCACGACCTTTGGCCTGTATGGTTCTGGTTAGAATAAGATGCAGTCCTTCAACTTTGACTTGAGCATCAAAAGGCCATCCATTTTGTTTCTGTTAGCCACCATCAATCGGACAATTAATTGATCCAAGTACCTAGAACTACCAATTTGGAACAGTTTAACTATCTTAAAACACCCTCATAGATACTATTATACAGTTGCATTATGTCGGCAGTCCAAACAGAGCAACAGCTGGAAGAGCCTCTTGATTTGATTCGTTTTCAACTCGATGAGCCAGTTTTAGTTAAACTCAGAGGAGCTCGTGAAATGAAAGGTAAATTACAAGGATACGATTCCCATTGCAATATGGTGATCAGTGACGCAGAAGAGTATATTTATGATGTAAATAACTCTGAAAGTCCAGTGGTGAAGAAAACAGAAATGGTATTTATAAGAGGAGATTCGGTGATATTAATCAGTCCTATTTCGGAATAGAAGAGTTCCCCCGGAGGGGCCTTGTCGTATTATTTAGAGAGTTGTTAATACTATGTACAATAAAATTATAAGAATTAATGTCACAAGTTAGTGTATGTGGATGCAATGTAGGTCCTTCGTGATCCATTTGTTGGTCTGTTGGTCTGTTGGTCTGTTGGTCTGCTTAGGCTGTCTGAAGTGTGCAGATGCATAAAATGTTCCTTGACATAGACAGGACACCCCTTTATGTCGTACACTTGTATACAGCCAGTTCACTTTTTCTCTATTGGCATTCTTGGATCCAGGAAACCAGCATTGCCGTCTGAAATAAGCAAAGTCGTCTGAGGTAAGCACTGACCCCAAGTTCTTAAGGGTACACCTGCTAATTTGAGTCTTTGTCGGAAGTAATGTTTCTGAAAATTTCTGAATCTCTCCTCAACATGCAATGTACAACATCAGCTGTCTGAATTACTAAATATCCCTAATTAATATGAAAAATACTCTGAATCTAATATTTTACTCTTTTAATGCTTCCTTGACAATATCCAACTTCATAGCATTGGCGCTCCATCTATCTCTGGCTTCCACTCCACTTTCTATCAATTCCTCGATGTTCTGAAGCACCAAATCAATCATCTTATCGTATTCTGCCACCGTGGCTGTTCCTTTGTCATGCACCGTTGATTTGGATACATCGTAAATGTATTTATTCTCTTCAGCTCTTTTGAATGTCTTGCCACTATCCAAATATTCATCCAAATACTTCTTGATATTAATCTGCTGTTCCAGATCTTTCTTAGTAAACTTTTCTTGAACTTGTTCAAATATTGATGTAAGCTCAGAATATTCGAAAACAAGCAGTAAAGGATCAATTTCATTGGCGGCAGGTTTATTTTCTGTTCTTCCTCGAGCTATTGCAGTTGAATTCTTAACAAGTTTATTGGCCCTTCTAGAACTCAATCCTTCTTCAAATGCCTTGAGCAACTCCCTAACTTCATCGAGTAATGGCTTTTGGATGGTAGTCAAATGAACAATCTGTTCATTCATCAGACGCTTTATCTCAGAAAGGTGGTCAAATTGTTGGTCTAATTCGTTTTTATGCTGTGAAGGTAGTTCCAGAATATCAAGGTTAATCACAAGTGCTTCTATGTGTAATGTATATAACTCCTTAAGCTTGTCTAGTTCATATTGGAACTGTTGGATCTTGAAAGGTTTGGGATCTTCGAGTCCTAGAATGCTTTGTCGAAGCATTAAATATTGTTGCACTATACGGTCATAGTTCTGTATGTAGGCACTAATAGAGCTGTCTATGAGTTCCTGCTGCTTTGATGTTATCAATGACATGCCTACTTGGTAATAGTAGTGGATTCTACTCTCGATATCGAACTGGTTCATTTCAACCTTTGGTGATTTTTGTGTCTGCCTCTATATCAGAATGTACTGTATATAGTGTACATATAAAATGGCCCTTCAGAAGCTCCAGCAGCCTTACAATTGATGGAGATGGTTCAGAAATGTCTACAACTGCCAGTTTAAGGATAATCTATGGTTTTTCTATGGTTAGTTTTTGTTTCTCTACAATCACTCTACAGTTACTCGACTAGTGTCTAAAGTTATGATTCATATTTACATCAGGAGAACCATCTGCAACCTCTGCGAACACTCTCATATATCAATTCATTCACTCATTTATTCATCTATTGGGAGGATTAGGTCTGGAGAGATTCCAATATGGGCTACTGAATTCTCAAACAACAGTATAACTAATCATCTTCAAAGGTACACTATACCATGTGCTCCCTGTTTGGTCCATTGAAGTCTAGCATCCACCCTTTGAGCTCTCTAAGGCAGTAAGACTATAGAGTACTCTGATCATATCCAAAAAGTAAGAGGCCACCACCCTCTGAGCTCTCTAAGGCAGCAAGACTATAGAGTCCTCTGATCATATCCAAAAAGTAAGAGGCCACCACCATTTTATGTCTGTTGTCTCGTGCTTCGGTACGTATAGTTCCACTCTAGATCAAAATTCAGTAGTGTCCAGTAGTATCTTTATAAGAGAGTAACCTTGGACTTACAACTCACTTCAAAAGAGATCTCTCGTCTCTCATTGGTTAGCTCCAATAGCCCATCCTAATCCAGAAACAAAAAGATTGGAAAGTTGTTTAGACGCATGGTGAGTGGTATGGGAAGCTTCATGAACAATTTCATGGGCAACTGAGGAACGGGTACCAGATTCGGAGACTTGGCGACTGGATTGCGCTTCTAATTCTGAATACCAGTTTTCAATCTCCTGATTCAAATGAGTTAATTGTCTTATAACTAGTCTGCTGTTGTCAGAAGAGGAACCTTTGCCAACTTTTAGTAACAATGAGAGGATTTCTCTTTGTTTAAGAAGTGTATCAATCTTATTAGGAGGATGACTGTTCTCATCTTCGTACCACGATGGAGATATAAATTTCCCTACTTGATAAAATGTGAGCCATGTTGAATTAAGGATTTCAGAATGATGATAATGGTCAAACAATTCAAGTGAATGAGTGTAAGCAAATTGAAAATTACCATCAATTAACGAGGATTCAATACAAGCGCATTTAAGTCTTGAAATTTGATTCAATTGTAAGTTCTCTGTCAATGCTTCCAGTTCATTATTATCAAACGCTATCAAAAGATCGTTGAGGATCCGATAAAGTTTTTCATGAGCAAGATATGATTTCAGGTTCTGTTCAAGAATCAAAGATATTAGATCCATGGGAATATTGTAATTCGAGTTCAGTGACAAAGATCTGGACGATGATGATGACGGTGAATAGTACCTGATTATCTGTTTGGGAGTTACAGGATGGCCCTTTTTAACCACGATTTTGAAGTTCTTCATGTTTGAAATTGCCTTAAGAAGGTGTTTAATTTGCACGATTGTCTTTTTACTACTAGATTCAAGCAAAGGGTTACTGGAAATAAGATCAAATAAAGACATGCATAGAACTGCAAGGTGAAGATTGCCGATTTTTTCGTTCAAATTAGATGCTAGATTAAATGAATCCCAGAATTTCATTGAAACACAGTTATAAAACTCATTGACATCAATGGATATTCGTGATCTTTCAAACATCTGACGAACAATCAAAAACAAATTCTCCACCAATAAGCGGTTGATTATAAGTTTGTTAATCTCGTTAGCTTCTGACTCTACTGTGAATTCTTCTGTGAAAGTCTCGATTGAATCCAGAACAAGATTCCAATTGGATTCATTCACAACATTCATAATCTTCATAATTTCTTTCTGTTTCTGCTTCAAAGATACTGTTGGAGAATATTTTAGTATCATATAGTCTAGTATAGTTATCTTTGTGGTTGGATATAGATTTTCACACACATTAATAATATGAAGAAGATGGGAACAGGAAAATGCATTTGGTTGGGAAAAAAATGAAATGGACGACTCCTCTATAAATTGAGAAAGAGAGGATATATCTTCGGAATTGAACACGATTTCTTGATCGGAACTACTTTCGGTATCTTGACTCAAACTGTCCTGCAAAATTTGTAAAGTATCTTTGATCGAATCATATAAATTCATAGTTTTAAATGAATGGATTGTTGGTCCACATAATGTATAATAATAACATGCCGCTAAGTAGTACTTTACTATCAGCTCGCGGTAGAACTTGGGCGGTACGCCTGCGGTGACGATAGCTCTAATGACATGATTCCAAAGATGGTTGCTAGTGAATAAAGTTCTATTTTGCAAGAACAACCATTGCTTCAAAGGCTCAAAGTCATAATTATAATATTCAATGAGGGGTAATATGACCTTCAAGGTCCATTCAAATCCGTCCTTTTCATTAATGGGTGCAATCAAAGTCTCAAATTGTACTTGATAAGTAGAATTGATGAACTCATCGAAAAGTAAGTCAAATCCTTTGCCATAATAATATGAGTATGGAACAAATATTCCCCTGTGCCATTTTTGGAATTCGTGATGGTCTTTCAAAAGATTAAAGAGGGGCTCAAACCTGTCGTAGCTAGATATGTAGCTCGACAGCCAGCTGATTTTAGCTTTAACAAACATAAAGATAAGGCTCAGTTTGTCCTGTTCTCCCAGATTGAGTCCGTACTTGAAGGCTAGAGCCAGTGTCTCGGCAACAAGATCTGCAGCTGACTGTAGCGACAATTGTGGTTCATCTTCAATGCTGAAGGGAAAGATAGAAGGTTGGTTCTCTAACCATACAATGAGTTCTTGGGTTTGGTCTTGGTCTTCCTCAATTGAAGACACAGATTGAGCAATTCTTTCTGGCTCATCTGTCAATGCTCTTATAATACCACTGATTCTGGTTGTTGATACCCCAACAGCAGGAGTATAGCACAATAACAATGCAAACACATTCCCTAACGTAAAAAATTGGCCAGAGTGTTGAGATTGGGTCGTAAGTCGAGAAGAAACCGATCTCAATAGCTCCATATCTACCAGATTAAGTAAGTCTTTGGAAGAAACAAGATTGGCCAACAAAAGATATAGCACATAGTCGTCAGACATAGTTACAATTCAAGTATAATTATCAACTAGAAACCCTAAATTTTTCACAAATTACCGACTAGCAACCCTAAATTGTTCAAAAACTATCTCTATGATATCCTTGATACGTACTGTATTGCTCTTTGTCTTTTGGTGAGAGCTGATGGAAAATCATTTTTCCCTTTGCGTAACTTTACCTCGCACTAGCGTTCCTGCATATATATCCAGATGAGGATCAGGGCGCGTTACAATTTCTGAAACATTTCAAATTGATAATTCCTAATTACTTGCAAGTTATCGATTGAAAAATTACCAGATAAGCCCCATAACCCAGCTGATATAAAGATTTATAAGAACTAGCAGATAAAAATAGTGATACTAACTTATTTTATTGCTTATTTCAATTTGTTTCATATATTGGACCTTCCACACTCTTTAGCAATTGCTACCGATTTTTTCTTTTCTTCCTTTACTTCACAGTTGTTGTTATTGAAACCTTCATTGGGGCTGTTGTTGTTGCTGTTTCTGCTGCTGCTGCCACTATATATATATCATCTATATGTATATGTTGAGAACAGTTAGCCACAACCCAAATAGCATACTGTCCTTGTTGATCAAGATAGGAGCTAATAGAACCAAGCCACTAGTGAATTCTTTTTTGTATCAGTTTACTCCCACAATATTATTATCATCATCACAAAATCAAAATTTATACTTAAGGTCTCAGCAGTCAATGTCCTTTGATACCAGTTATTGCACCGAATCCAGTTCCCAAGATGATATTTCTCAAGGCAAAATTGTCAACATAACTTCAAGTGTTATCCAATACATTAATAATACACAATGGAGTTCCTCGTTTGATGATGCTTCCCAATATGATGATAATCAATTTCCACTTCAACATACACAAGAGGATGAAACAACTCCACAGGCTCAATTTTTCCTGGATTCTGTTGAATTGAGTAGATTAAATGATAAAGAAGCTAATGTTGTCTTATTGGAATCGTTTTCAGACCAGGAAAAGGAAAATGATCCACTTGTATCGTGGAAATCTTCACCTCCTACTTTGTCTCCTTTGCACAAGAGGCGTCATTTGACTAGTAAATCAAACAATATCAATAATAACCATCAGCCACATCAATTTCAAGCGATTCGTCTGCTTTCAATTTCAACTTCAACTCCAACTTCAAATACTGCCGCCAAAGTGGGTAAGAATAACCAGAACCATACCATCCAACTAGCCACTCAACAACCGCATGAAGCCACCGAATCGAATGTTAAGGTGGTGAAGCCAATCATACTATCGGAGGAACAAGAGCATATCCTTAAGCTTGTCAATTACGGCACTTCATTGTTCTATACGGGTTCTGCAGGTACCGGAAAGTCTGTATTGCTTCGTTCTATTATCAAATCATTGAAAATGAAATATGGTAATGGGGTAGCAGTGACTGCTTCCACTGGTTTAGCTGCTTGCAATATTGGTGGGATGACTTTACATAGATTTGCTGGTATAGGGCTTGGAGATCATACAATTTCAAAGTGCAAAGCAATTATCAAAAGAAGTGCTTCTTGTTATGCTCGTTGGTTGAAAGTTAAAGTCTTGATTATAGATGAGATATCGATGATAAATGGAGATTTTCTTGATAAATTAAATACCCTTGCTAAAGAGATCAGGAAAAACCCTCTACCATTTGGAGGTATTCAGTTAATTATATGTGGAGATTTTTATCAATTACCCCCAGTTGTTAAAAGTATTCAAGATGATTTAAATCCTGAGCAAGACTATGATAGGAAAGAGGTAGATGTACCATTTGCATTTGAAAGTCAAGCATGGAAAGAAACCATTCAATCTACTTTGATCCTTAAGGAAGTTTTCAGACAAAAAGGGGATCAAACATTCATTGATATGTTAAATGAAATGAGAACGGGTATAGTTAGTAAGCAGACTGAAATTAAATTTCAACATTTGAGACGTGAGTTATCAACAACCGATGGTATTAAAGCTGCTGAACTTTTCCCTACTAGACTTGAAGTTGACCTTGCCAATAATAAGAGATTGTATGCTTTACCTGGTAAGGCTCAATTATATACAAGTGTAGATGGAGGCTCATTGTCAAATGAAAAGATTGCATTACTACTTAATAACTGCTTGGCTCCAAGAAGATTATTTTTAAAGAAGAATGCCCAAGTTATGTGTATCAAGAATATAGATGATACATTAGTCAATGGTTCCTTGGGACAAGTGATTGATTTCATTGATTCAAGGACATATATGGTATACAATAAAATGAAGGAAGATCCAAATGTATCGGTGGAAGAATTAGAGGAGACACTTGAAGGAATGAAGACTAAAGAAGAGAAGAAGTCATCTAAAGCAAATGAAGTTCAACCAGAAAGAACAGAAATTAGTCCAGAAAAAACTTCCAAGGGGAGGTCCAACCTAGCATTATCGTCATCAATATTTAATTTCTTAAACGAAGTTCCAGAACCAGATACAGATGATCACCTGAGTATTGCTGAAAGTTTCCGAATAAATAAGAAAAGAAAAATCGATTTGCTTGAACTGTTATACTCAAAATCAACAGATCGAAAATATCCATTAGTAAGATTTTTACTTCCAGATGGGTTTAACACTAGAGAAGTTCTTATAGAAAGCGAAGAGTGGAAAATGGAAGATGAGGACGGACATGTATTGGCTCGTCGATCTCAGTTACCTCTTATATTAGCATGGTCGTTGTCAATTCATAAATCGCAAGGTCAGACTCTTCCGAAGGTAAAAGTTGACTTAAAGAACATATTCGAAAGGGGTCAGGCATATGTTGCACTTTCAAGAGCTGTTTCACGGAGAGGTTTACAGGTGCTCAATTTCGACAGTAAAAAGGTAATGGTTCATGAGAAGGTCAATAGATTTTACGAAACATTAATGACTGCGGATGAAGTTTCAAAGAAGAGTGAAAGTGATGCCCATACGGAATCTAAAAAGAGAGAACGGAAGTCAGATCAGTATATGATGAGATTTTGAAGTAGGAAGGAAAGAGGAAGATGTTTAAAGTTTGTTATAAATAGAGAATTTCATGGTTGAACAAAGGAAGAGAGATATATGAACTCAGGGATTGGTTCAAAGATTAAGCTTCAGCAAGGCTTCTTATGTTCAGAATCATAAGAGGAAGGTTAGAAGTTGTACTATAGATATGTATTTAATTACTCCATTTATATATACAAGATAAATATGCACAAGCTATGTAGAAAGGAAGAGTGGGTAGTAGCCTGAGGAGGTAATCTGAGGTAGACTTGAGGTATTTACTAACAAGTTTAGTTGTTAGAAGGGTTAGCGGTCGACACAACAACCCATGACAGTCAATTAATTGAACAGTTGTTCCTGTTTCCATAGATTTGTGTATACCTTTAAGATCACTAACGAAAAGACGAAATCACAAATAAGCTCTACACAAAATGAGTGGGAGCATGGTTGGCCAGTAGTAATAACGACCAATGGGAGGATGTGTAGGCAGCTAGTGGTCTATCCGTTGGCTGGTCTCTATATTTGGATGCTAGGTAACTACTGAACTGAATTGACAAAAACATTCTCACCCAAAATTTGCATAAAACAGCACTTGGCTATCTAAACTGGCTCTTAAATACAGTAGAACAAATTTAAAGAACACCAAGTGATTTCTAGATGTAATCTATATTCATCAAGACGCAATCTCAGAAACTAGTTGGATCTGTAGGTGTTTGTAATGATAGTTTGGTTGTGTAGTTACTATTTTGGTTGTGTAGTTACTATTTTGGTTGTGTTTATTGGTTGTGTTCTGGCAATTAGATAGTAATGTCAGTCACATAAGTATCGCAGTCTGTATCAAGTATTTGATTTCTTCAACCTGGAACTGGAAGATATTAGGGCCCTCTCTGCTTCTTGTATGATCAAGCTCAGAATTCCGTACTCCAATTGTTTTCCAACCTGTTCATCACAAAATGCTTCTATTTCAGCATTGTCATTTAAATTATTATATAAGATAATATGAGATAGTCTTTGCAAATCTAAAGGATCCAAGTCCCTAAACCCAAAAATTAAATTCTGTTCATTCAGTGTTGCAGAAGATTTCATTTTGTTTAAGTAAAAGGTCATCAAGTCATTAATAGGATCTTCAATTCCTGATATATACTTCAAAGAATTTTCAAGATCCAGAGAATTCCAATCATTGAGTGCTAATTGTGGTATTAAAGACTCAATTCCAAATATAAATATATTGAAACACTCTTTGATATTATTCACAAGCAAATCTTTAGGATTGATGATAAGATTCTTGATATCACCATTGATCTTAATGTTTTGATTTGAAAAGTACGTTTCAATATGAATATTTTTGCTTAATATTTCAAACGAGTCATTGTTGAACTTTGTAATTTCTTTTACATTATAGAAAGAAGGGATTATAATAAGGAATGGATTCAAATTCAAGGGATTCTCACTTCTGAATGATTTGATCATTTCATGAATCAATTTATTTAAATTCTTTGTTGCTGAAAGTTGCTTCGATTTATTCAACAATCTTCTTTCAGTCTTTGATTTTGGGTTAGCTATCACCAGAGACTCAGGCTCGCTATATCTAGATAACTTATTCATTAAAACTATTTCATTCGATTTGATCTTCAAATATTTCTTATAATAGCTCTTAATATCCCCTTTGGTGATATCGATATCATTCATAAACGTTTTAATAATTGCAGACGACGATGGTAGGTTGCTCAAGACATCAATATCACTAACAGAAAGTTTCAGTTTGGAGTCTTTTGAAAACTCAACAAATGATACTTTGGGTACAACTTCTTCTTCTTGCTTGTCTTTTGATACGTGAATACTCCCAATGTTAATAATCTTCTTTTCCTGGTTTCTAAAGAATCGCTTGTCGTCATTAAATTTAATCATTTTCTCAATGAACGTTATCTCTGAATTTATTTCTCTATCGTACATATTTTGAGATTTCTCAAAAAGATAATTGAGGTAGTTCTGCTGAACTTGTTGTTTGGATCCTGGCTTACCATTAGGATTGAAGTTAGAGTTAAACATAGACATGCTAGAACTCTGAAGCTTTTGAATTTGTTCGTTAATATCATTCATTTTTATCTCATTTTGTCTTTGGTACTTCATTCTCATAAAGATTTGATTATAAGTGGTCTTTGATTGACATATAAAACAGAATTGGATAGGTTTGTAAAATACTTGACGTTTGGCTTTGATCAACTTTTTTAATAAACTTTTGTTAATGTCTTTTGGAAGTTTATGAGTCGATTGTTGCAAGTATTGATCGAGATGAACTTGGGTCGACGAATCTGCGTCAGACTCTTCTGTGTCGACCTTCAATTCATCAACGTCTGATATTGACAATTTATTATCATTTAAGACAAAATCAGCATATCTGAATTCTGAATCAGAATGACCCAAATATTTTTTTTCTATATTATCTAAACGAATTTTAAGATTTTTCGAATAATGTCCAATTTGAAGATCTTGAAGTTGCTTTATACTCTTCTCTAAGACGGTAATATACTTCTTTTTTTGTCCTATGGTAGTAATATTCTTATTCCCCGATACGTTCGTGCAATTAATCATGAAATCTAGATTATCAACGTCAAGAAATTTGATCTCTAATAAGTTTTGCTTGGTAGTATAATTGTGGCTGTTCGATGCTTCCTCCAAGATGCTATCAAGTCCTTGAGGAGTTGTAACTAGTATATGCGCCGATATTTTCGGATCATCTTCTAAAGTTTTCTTCATTTCGTTGCCAGTTGTTTGATATAAGCCACTTTCGGTTGCATTTTTTGGACAATAATATTCAACTGTTAGTGGTCTTCTAGTAAACTCATTTGCATTGACTATGTTATCAGGGCAACAAAACTCTGGCAAATTATTGCTAAGGATCTCGATGTATTTCTTATATTTCATGACTGACTCTTCAGTGGGGACTAAGATCAAACTGTCAACAGAATTGAAAGACGATGACAGTTTACTCAATATTCCAAAATTTGGTAATCTGGATAACGAGTAGTTTATGGCATACAATGCAGATACAAAAGATTTACCAGAATTCATCTCTCCGTGTATTACAACACTGTGCTGGGAGTTCAAAACCGATAAAATCAATCTCTGATCTGCAGTTGGCGGTATATTATACTCTATTCTTGATGACAGTTTACTAGCATGATTATTTTCAGTTGGGTATAGGTATTCGTTTATATTTGCTTGAAGAAATGGTAATATTCCAAATGATGTGAAATCGCCAGTGTCATTCTTTGGATCGTATTTAAGGGTAGTTAATGGTGCTTCTTTATTAGTTGGTTTGTTCCTATAATATGGAGAATTACTTAAATGTCTTAAGTTAGGTTGTATTCTAATATAGCTGAATCTGGTCGATTTGGGTATTGCAAAACCTCGCAGGATTATATTAATAGATCCAAGAGCACGAGAGAGCTTCATTAACGGGGAATAAACAACAAACTATCTCTGTCTTCATGTTAAGCAGTTGCTCATCTCTTTAGTCTACAATCACATAACGAGTGTAGTATTCAAGTTATATACAGGTAGTGATGGCGGTGGATTTGATGCAGCTCAAACTTTTTTTTCCGCTTCAATTTGGTTGCAAAATAATGAATAGCGCTTAAATCTGGGACTGAGCCAGGACTACGGCCATCAAGAGTTTCGTTAAACTTTTCATATTTAAACAGTATCAAGAGATGATTGATTCTTGTCTGTTATTGAGTAATATTTGAATTATATTTAATTCAAACTTAAAATCTTTCATTGTTTATTACTTATTTTTAATATAGAGTAGAATATGTAATTTTGAGAAGAATTGTGAGGAAAATGAGGATTTATGTGTACCATTTAATTACCATTTTCATTATTTAGTCAAAAATTGTCAGTTTATTCTATTGTTTTTCATTCCAATAAACTTAAACCAATCACTATATGCGCTACATACACTATCTTTCTTTGTTATGATCATCACAGTCTTCCTGATACGAGGTGTAGGAGTTAATGATATGATAATGGTTCCATCCAATAGTAAAGAACAAATACATCCATACACCCCATGTAAATATACGGAACCCTATTGTGTGTCTCAAACTTAATTTTTTGCAACCATTGATACTAAGAAAATATGACTAAAACGGTTGAATCTGCAATTCATATTACCTTATTAAGATAAAGTTTTTTATCATTCATGCAACAGAACCTTTTCGAGCATATGATTACAGTTGATTAAGTTTAAATCCCAAAACATGAATTAAAAGCTACCTTCTAGTACAACTTGGGCCCATTCAACGATATCACTTAACCAAAGCTATTTGTAACCGCCGATCTGTTTGTAGTTGTTCTACTTGTAACTTATTCAGCTCCACAAACTAAAAATTAGAAGTATATAAAGGGGAGGACCCTGAGATTTTATAAGAAAAAAGCTTTATATCTCTTCTTTTCCCACCATTTTATCATACCAAAGTAGAACTCTGTCAGATTTTCTTCAAGATCTTCCGCAGTTATACTTTCACAATCTATAACAAGCAATTACTTACTCGTTAATAGATTATCATCCAACATACCCCAACCTTTTGATTATTCACAGGAACCAACATTTCTTTGAATACAAGTTCCTGTAGCTACTCCCCAAGCTACAGAAAACTTATATCAACTCCTCCCACTTCAACCTACCTCATCCAAATAAAGTTGAGCAGCATCAAAGCTGAATAGCTTCATAGTACTTACCGACAACTTTCCATCACTGTCGATCAGGAACTATCTCACGTATTCTCGTTGAAATTATCTGAACAACGTTGCAAGAACAAAAAGTTCTAAGGAAAGATACAACCAAGGTGAAGACCATCACTTTATCAGCTTATAAGTCTATCACCTTAAGAGCTTGACACATTAAAGTTTCTGTCTTCCTTGTAACCATAAGATATCACAATACCCTTGACATCAATTTTTCCCGGAGTAATTCCTTTACCACAGGGACTTAAGGTGAACATTGATATCAAACCTTTCTTGTACCTGAAGTTTTGGAAGGAGCATATCAAGACCGTTTGCATCTAAAAATTATAATATTAGTTGCGAGTTTACATAAAGTCTTCCAACTTAACCCAAATCAAAATGAGCGTTGCTAGCAGGTTTAAGCACTGCTTTGAGTTTCGTACCATAAGAAGGTTCAAATCACATATCAAGGAAAAAATGAACGCTTATGGTACAAAATATGCTTCTTCGAGTATGGCTACAAATTCCATGTTTTCAGCAACAGATTCAAGTAATACACTTGTTGAAAGCAATAAGAATGCAAAATTTGTAATTCAAGTTGAAACAAAAAAACCGACTAACGAACAAATACTCAAGAATTTCGACTTCAACTCACCAGAAATTATGCAATCA
Organism: Chernovozyma aurita; assembly: GCA_030566905.1. Classification (NCBI taxonomy): domain Eukaryota; kingdom Fungi; phylum Ascomycota; class Pichiomycetes; order Serinales; family Debaryomycetaceae; genus Chernovozyma; species Chernovozyma aurita. The sequence continues at coordinate 76,549 of JAKUBO010000019.1, forward strand.
AGTTTATACTCTATTGAAGAATGTAACAGTAAAGTAGTCGCTGCCGATAATAAAGAAAACAAATATACTAAAATTCAAAGACGTCAAGCTGTTAAAGAAACAATGAGAAGCTTCTATGACAAATTGAACCAAAATTGGCAGTTTAAATTTCAGCACGAAAGGATTATACAAAAATTTGGTGGCTATGTTCAAAACTCGAGCAGATCAAAAGATTTGGATCAATTCGTAGAGAGGACTCCAACGATAAATGATGAAAGCTTGAATACTCACACCATGCATGTAAACACAGACCAAGTTGACAGCAGTGGTAGTAATCTGGTGCGTACCCTTTGCAATTTTGCTGGACCTGACCACTACAGTAAAACTTCAAAAGATACGAACCATTTGGAGACTGAACATGATTTGGAAGAAGGTAGTTTAAAAGCAACACAGCCAGAGATTCTACCACTTGCCGCCAATTTTTTCAACTTTACAAATAGCTCACAGATATCAATCAATAATCCAGAAGTACTTATAACGTATCCGACAATTGATTCCCCCAAGATAAGAAAACCAAAGACGAAATTCGTTTTTAAACCTTACTTTTATATGGATAAGGACGAACCTTACAACTTCGAATATGATATCTTGAGCAATTTCAAGGAATTATTTCGTCCTGATGATGAAGATATCACTGTCAAGATTAGAAAACTTCTGGATCTGAAAGCAAAAGACCAGATCAGTGTAATGGAAATGCTTGGCCTCTACTCAGAGGAACAACCCATTTCCGAAAAACCAAGCAGTGCTAATCAGTTACTGGAGGAATTGATAACAGATGATTCATCAAACTGCGACAATGAATTATACGACTGGGAAATGTGCTCTGACTTAGGATTAGTTCAAGATTTCCCAGTTCCAGATTCTGATGACGACCCAAAAAACCCAGAAACCAATAAAGATTACACATATGTAGAATTAAGAGACCATGCCAGGTCAAGTCATCGATATGTTCTTTCTGAGATAACCAATAATGAGAATGAATGTACACCAGATTTTGAAGTAAGAAGCAATTCTTCAAAGAATAAAACATTGATTGATCCAAGGAAGCATCCAAGAGAAAATATGATCTTAAGGATAAAGATGGAATCTGCAAATGAAGAAGAAGAATATATTCCGCTTAATGTAAGATGCAAAGCCTTAGAGGATGAGAGAATCAAAAGAAGAAATCAAGTTATCGAGGACTATAACTCTGGACTAATCCAAATAGTCAAAGAAAGCCCGAGAAAGGATAAAAAGAGTACTGAGCAGCAACCAAGTGATAACTTTCAGCAATACCCTCTTCCTAATTCAACACATGCTAGGGCTCCAATTCTTGACAAAATAAGCGAGTTCTTATCAAATGATAATATTGTTGAAGAGATTGAAACCAGCTCAGATTCTGAGAATATGGATTCTCATTCTGAACCTGTGAAAGTGAACGCAGATGTAACTCATCTGTTTGGAACTTTTTCCATGAACGCTTCTGAGATTAGAGGTTCAGTTTCCATATCTGCTTATGCTGAAGCAGCAGCACTGGGACAACTAATCAGTAATATGATAATGCAGAAAAGAAAAGAAAATCAGCATTACAGGGAACGGTTTGGAAGTTTATCCACAATCTATGATGAAGATGAAGAAGAAGAAGAATCTGAAAGTGATACAGAGTCCCAAAACGTTATTGAAAAGCCAGTCAACGTGGAAGTCGATGCTATTCGTTCTACCGTCAATTTAGCAAATAATGCTATTGAAGTTGATTGCCCACAACCCGCTATTGCAAAAAAAGGAGTGAATGAACAGGGCCTGGTTGACTGGCAAGCAATCAATGAAGAGAAAATAAAGACACAAGAAAAATATCACAATAAAAATCGTTCCCAAGAACCAGAACAAGAACCAAAACAGGAACCAAAAGAACCAAAAGAACCAAAACAAGAACCAAAACAAGAACCAAAACAAGAACCAAAACAGGAACCAAAAGAAAAACCCGAACAAGAACAAAAACAGAAAAGAGTAAAATATCAGGAACAGCAACAGAAGCAAGAGCAAGTTAAAGCTCAAGCTCAGGGACAAGTCGATCACAAAGTCCATTTACACCCAAAGCTGGAAAACAAACCAAAAGACGACGAAATTCCATTACCAAGGCATTTTACTCAAACAGTCAGATATGAAGGACTTAGTAAACATCGCTATGAAATGCTCAAACCCTTGAAAAGAGCCAAAGCTCAGGAAGAAGCAAACGATCCAATAATCTTTGAATTAATAGAATTACATTCATATGAAGGAGAAGGAGAAGGTAGGGATGTTAACTTCTATCCTGAAGCTTTATCGTGCACATATAATAGAAAGGAAGCTTTTCCTTACATAGGTCAAGAGCAGTTTCCACACGGAATGAGATTTCAATGCGGAATTCAAAAGAAGCCTAAATCTTGTTTGAAAAAACCAACCAAACAGTTTCCTTACCAAATTGGATCAGTATGGGATATAGCTCCATACTTTGGAAGAACTTATTGTGATCCATACATTGAGGATAGAACAGATAGATGGGAATGGGCAGGCAAATTATTCTACACTTTATTATTCGATGGTCATGACTTAATTAGGAGAGTCATTGACAAGCCAGACCTGGATAAAACTTAATTTATCCAGTCATGTAATCTCTAGTTACCTTTTCTGCAATTATATTTTATTGCAATTCTCTTGTGGTATTGAAAACATTATTCAGCACATGGTTGGGTAAATGTCAATTCTAATTATCAATGTTAGCTACGAAGAGACCATATTCTCAACCACACATCTGAAACCATTGCTCAAATACCCAAAATCAAGTAGGAAGTGGAGTATATTTTGGTCGCACTATTACCTTTCCATATTGATCAAATCTCTAAAATTAACGCTTCCTTTGAGTACCTGAAGTTTGGTCACCTCTGGGTCTCAAATGTGAAGAATAAGGATCAACCTTCACTTTGTTAGTTGATTCCTTACTATCTTTGTCACTTTCTAACTTCTCACAGAATAATATGAATACCGGAAAGCGTTTAGATATAATAGAACCATTCGCTGACACCATCCAAGCATTTGAAATTCTCTAAAACACCAAAAATTCCAATATCACATAGGTTGATGCAGTAGTCAAATATCAGGAAAAAATTGCATCCTAAGCAAAGGAAGTGCTGGTGCTAGAAATGATGGGTATTCGCATCGTTCAGGTTTGTCTGGCCAGAGACTTGGACTTTAGTGGAGTGCCTTTCATTTTATAGTATCTCTCGTCCTGGGCGAAAGAATATGATTTCTGAAGTAGATATGAGATTCAGTTTATATTCATTTGAAATGAGAATATAAGAGTTTTTGACCTGAATCAAAAACCTGCTACTCAACACTAATATTAAACCTTATGGAATAGATTTTTTAGAAAGAGAGACAAGTGGACTGGAAGTGGCTCTGGAGAATCTATTTCTAATGCGCAAAAGGTATTTCATATTATCATTCTTATACTCCATTTCCAACCTCTCTGCTATAATTGATTCTGCTAATGTTTTATTGCCCATATAGGCTATTCTAATAATAAATACACATAAAAAATACTTCTCTCCTGTAGAACAGAATATTTCAAATGGAATTTCTTCTATGCAAAAATCTCTGAGGATCATTCTCCGATTTCCTCTTATCGATTCGTCCAGCAATTGAGGGAAACTCCCCATCATTCTCCCAACGTGTAAATAATTCATCAGCATATGCCATACCAACATGATAGATTTCATCAAATTTGCCGAAATCCAAAGTAGCATAATTATCAATTGGAGGCCTCAAATATATGACTCCGGGAGTCTTTCTAGCAATTTGTAAGGCATTAACACTAGCAACATAAGCCAATCTCAATTGAATATCCATCATATTTGGAACATTTGGATGTTTCAGGAAAGGATTCCAACGATTAAATAGTACCCAAAATCCAGAAAGCGTGTCACCATAATTCATCGGAGTTCTATCATCGACAGATCCAACATCAACTGCAATGATATACTTCGCTCCCTTCTTTTTCATTTCCATGACTGGTAAGTTATCAAGATATCCACCATCCAACAACATGCATCCATCATATGTAATCGGAGGTAATAAACCTGCAAGAGACATTGAAGCTCTAATAAACCTCCACAGATAGCCCTTTTCATGAATATCCATGGTCGAATTGGTGATATTTGTTGAATTACAAAAGTAACGAATCCAAAAATCTTCGATTTCACTGAATCCAAAGATTTTCCATATTCCTCTATTGAATTCATACCCGGTAATATAAGAAGTTACGGGATAGGTAAGATCAAGAATTGATCTCCATATTGATGAAACTCTCATAGAGAAGGCTTTTGCCCTACCATAAATTGAAACACTATTGTAATCTTTTGCATACAACCCACCAACAAATGATCCAATAGATGTCCCGCCAATCAAATCAATTGGTATCCCATGTTTTTCTAATGCAACCACAATTCCAACGTGAGAAATACCTCTTGAACCTCCACCACCTAAAACCAATCCTACCGCTTCATTAGATAAGATTCTTGCTAGTCTTAAAAAATCATTTTTGTGAGATTCAACAGATTTATAAACAAATTTTCTTTTATGAGGAAGTCTAAAATTTAAAAAGGATGAAAGAGCCTTTGATTTGACGTTTTCAAATTTCGTCCTATTAGCAATTTTTGCTGCAATCTCATTAATGAAATTCTTAGGTTTGATAATATGTCTGTTTGCAGAAGATCTAGGAATTTCCATTTGAATATGGTGATGACCTTGAACCCAGATTCTGTTTTTAAGCCAAATGCTTGTGGAACCTGATTCAACGTATCTTTCGGGATGAATAAGACATAATTCGGTTCTCGCAGTAGAGTTCTGCTTCAAAAGTAACCTTTCATAATCTCCCATACTAGTAGCAATTTCTTGATCTTCGGCGTCTGCTAGTAAGATTATACAATCACCTTGAGAAATACAAGTCAATGTCCAGTTTGACTTCAAAGGAGAATCACATATATAAACCACAGTTTCGTACTCTTCTTCCAAGTACGCAAAATATCCCGACAATTTAAGTTGAGATAATCTTTCGTCAAATGCATGACGCCCTAAATGAGTAAGAGTAGAAGCTTGATCTAATGAGATAACTTTACGACCAATTGACCTTAAACCATTCACCAATTTATCTGAAAATTCTCTTACGGGCAACCCACTTGTTGTTGGTAAAATAGTGATAGTTTTATAATTTGTTGAGATATAAGGTGAAGTTGACGTTGGAATTGTTCCATTTCCATTACCGGGTATTGATGAAGAGTTTACCATTTTGTTGGCAACTATTCTAGACACTTTAATCATGATCGAAGGATTTTGAATGGAAAGCATCTCGAACAACGTTCTTGGAATTCTGGCAGTTTCTGAATCTCTAACTGCAATTAAGGAACTGGATCTCCGAGATGCAGTTAACACCTCAACTTCACCTATAGATTCACCATGTCCATATTCTCCCAATATAGTTATATCTTCATCGTTATTATCAATGATTGTCTTTGGATCTACAAAGTCCTTCAGCAGGTCACTTGGGACTTTTTTTGTAGTTTTAACTTCTCTAAACCTTCCACTTAGCACAACATGGAATCCATTAGCAATATCCCCTTGAGCTGTCAAGACATTGCCAGCAGGTATATGGCACCACTCTAAGGCATAGTCAATTGTGAGAATCTTTTTTGAGAGCAAGTTCTTCAACTTTGTTGCTATTGGTAATTGCAAAAAGTAATACTTATCAATTAACTTGGAAAATTCCTTGTTGGAAATATAAGCAACAATTACTCCAGAATCTGCAGGGGATCTGATGGAGACCAACGACCTAAATCCAACTATACAACTAAGATATCCCGCCAAACCTCCTGCTTTAACTGTATACAACTTCTTTCCTTGATTCCTGGATGCGTTGCTTTTACGATCCTTATCTTCATCCTCATCCTGTTTAGTTGATTTCATAATCATAATGTCTAGATGTCCGTCAATGACGTAATACATTCCTGAGTCGAATTTATCTTGTTCAACCAATACAGATTTTGGGGGATAGTACTTCAATTCCAAGAATTTTGAAAATTCACTTTTCAAAACATCGAAATCTGGTTGCAATCTGGTATTTTTATTATTTGAAGAGTTCGAAAACATGTGTGAGTTTGAATTAGAATTGTCCCCGTCATTTAATTCGTATAGATTAATGGTATCATATTTGTAAGAGTGATTCTTATGAAGGCCATTAGAAGGTTCAAATCTTGAAGCATTCATCAAATTAGATAAACCAACTTTGGAGGATGCTTGTGATGATGGTCGGGATTGAAAAGCTAGCTCCATATCAAGTTCATTAATTCCCAAAATTTTAAATAAATTTTCTATGATTGCAATTCTTAAAGAAGTTTCTTCAGTCTCTTCCACATCAGACGAAAAAGTCCGATCTCTTATGTCTGTTATATCCTTTTTCAAGTTAATCATATTCTTCTGAGTGGTTTTAGTTTCTTCAGTTGTTTCCTCTGGTGACATCGTTGTATGAGTTTGGTAATAATCAGATCTTCTTGATAATGGAACTGACGAAAGCAAATCTCCAGGGTGAGTAGATTTTGATCTTGAATCAAGAACAACATATCTTGAAGATGTAGAACGACTCCCGGAAGTGTTCAAATTGATTCTCGATCTTGAATTTTTGGACAACGAACTTATTGAATTGGTTGAAGAATTCTTGTCTTTCAGGCGTTTCAGACGTGTCTGCTTCATCAAATTAATGCCAGAGTTTTGTTTCATAAAAGGTTGAAGTGAAGAAGTTAGTGCTTCATTTTTTTGTTGAAAATTAAATTTCTCAATAATGCCTTCTCTCAAATAGCTGGGAAGATTGCTGTCTTCCAAATTGGCTAAATCGTTTAACTTGATTTCCGATTCTATTATCTCTCTGGTCAATCCTAGATAATTGTGAATGGTTCTCATGGTGACTTTATAGAGCCTTGTGAGCACCATCGTAACAATATGAGAGCTTGCCTTAGGGTATTTCGCTTGAACTCTCTCAAAAGCCAGCCTTGGAATTATAGCAATCGTTGCACTTGAAGAGTAGGACTTTATGGATGATTTGTTAAACTTTTTGATATTCAATTTATTGACTTTGGGTCTTGCAATGATATCTGGATAAATGCGGAGTAAGTCATCATTACTATTGTCACTGTTCAATTCAACATTCGGAGAAGAATAATTAAATGAATCTGTTACATTGAATGTGGGTCCTAGTATTGGAGATTTACCTGCACTTCCAAGATTATTATACCCATTCAAAGGAGACGAAGCGGTTGATTTTTCAAAATTTTCATTTTGGAAAAGATTTAAAGTGCTCATTAAAGAAGTTAGTGGACTACCACTCTTAACCTCGTTAAGTAATTGATATTTCTGATTTCCCAATTTAAGAATATCATCATTTTCAAGATACTGATCGTCGTCCTGTTCATCGATTCTTAAATCATCCAGTTGATTCAACGATAAATCATTATTTTGATTGCTCAATTTAATGTATACTTGCATTGTGCCTTCCACAACAATCAGGAAACCCAAATTTTCGTCTATACTCAATATTTCATCTGCCGCCACTCTCTGAGTAGTCATATTTTTAGTTAATTCATGGAAGACTGGTTTTTCTAAATATCCAAACACTTTGATTGCACTTAAAAACTCATCAAGATAATTTAGAGATTTTGAATTGTTTGCCTTTTTCTTTGCAGGGTCTACCAATTCAAGGGAAGGCATTTTTTTCGAAGTATCCGATATATTTGTTTTGGAGTTCTTGGAATATCCAGTTAAATATTTGTATCTGACAATTAAGAAGCATAGCAAGATGATAATTGTAAAGATAAGAAGGATTGTTGAAAGAGATAAAGTGATTTGAAAATTGGTCGATAGTAGTCTTATAAAAAATGAAGGGACGTATAGTAGTAGGATGTTAAGCAACTTGAGTAAGAGCCACGGAATGAAATGTAGCATGGATGACATGATTGAAGTAGAAGTGGCTGATGCTGTTGAAATACTTGGTATTATGCTGGAGATAACCTGAGGTTGAACAAAAGATGAATCATCAATGGATTTAGATTCCGAAAGGAATACTGATTGAGAGATTGACATTGGAATTAAATTTTGAGCAAGTGAAAATGTAAATATCTTGAATGAATCTAATAGTTTATAGCTTGAATAGTCTAATGGTTTATAGCTTGAATAATCTAATGGTTTATAGCTTGAATGTATAAGAAATGAATGCAGGTCGTTGATGGATAACTGAAAAAAAAATATATATATAAATGGACGGGAAGTGAAATTTGTATAATGTCGATTCGTAGTTAAATTACTGAGATCTTGTTATGTAACAATTTCAAGACTAGTTTAATATCAAGAATTGAAGATAAAAAGAGAGCTTTTAACCAAAAATGTCAATTTTGTAAATGCTGAAAGAAGTAATTGAGATCAACTCGGAGATGCTCCATATTCGGAATTAAATGCGAAAACGTTGCTACCGAGATGCAACCAAATTATTCAAACAGATGGAATTGGTGAACCACCGTAGAGTTATTCCTCTGATCTACAGCTCCAATCACAGCTGGAATTAGAATTACTTCCAAGCTGGTTCAATTTGATATTGTTGACATTCAAACGTATACAAAAAAGAAGAAACTATAAAAAATCATTACTAACTTTCAGCTTTGGTTACACGCTTATATGGTAAGCACTTAAATCTATCTAAGATTCTTTCAATACCATCCATCCCCTTTATAATTTGTTCGAATTCAGGTCCATAACTAATTCTGACATAATGATACCAAATGACATCTTCCAATTTGGACAAGTTCTGAGGATTGATCAAAAAGAAGAAACCTGGCACAATAATGATCTTTTCGTGTAAACATTCATGAAAGAAACCCAAACAATTGGATATCTTTCCTGGTAAATGTGCTAAATTCAACCATAAGTAGAAAGTAGAATTTGGAATATTTCCATGAGGTCCGCCAGTGAATTTGAAACCCATTTTGCTTAACCTTCCAATCACATAGTCTCTCTTCATTTTGAAATGAATTTGTAAAGCTTTCATTTCTGCTTTCACTTTCAAAGGTTCCAAGAAATCAACAGCAACATACTGAAAAGGAGCATTGGATCCTCCATCTAAGAATGAGCCAGCACTACTTAATGCATTGATATATTCTTCAGGACCTAAAACCCAACAAATTCTCCAACCAGGTAATCTGAATGCCTTGGTCAACCCATTAAGGATTAACACTGGATCCAGATTAACGTCATCGATATATTCTGCAGATGAGATCGATGAACCGGAACAACCGTCATCATAATAGTAATGAGAATAAAACTCATCCATAATTAATAAACATTTTTCTTTACAGATCTTGTGCAAATTATGTAACTGAGTTCTAGTCATACATTTACCAGTAGGGTTTCTTGGATTTGATGTCAACAAAGCCAGTACCCCTCTTTCTAATTCTCTCTTGATGTAATCCAAATGAACTTCATAGTTATCACTTTCACTAAGTGGTACTGGGATGGGAGAAAAGTTCTTGAAAAGAGATAACATTTCAGCATAAGCAGTATAATCCGGTAAGAAAAATGATAAGTAACAATCACTTATAATAGAAGCAATTCTAGTCAAACCGGCTCTACCTCCTGGTACTACACAAACGTTCTTGTAGGTGTATTTAGAAATTTTATCTTGACGATAAGTCTCGTTGTAGTAATTTGCTACTGCCGTTCTTAATTCAGTAATCCCAGCAGTTGGAGCATATTCTTTACTGATATCTGGCACTGGAATTGTGGTTGGTCTTTTAAAGGAACCTTTAATTGTATCACCATGTTCAGGAGCACCTTGGCCCAAATTAACCCAGTCTGAATCCTTAACATCAAATCCATATTCGGTTGCTCTTTCGGTAACCCAAAGTACCCCAGTTGAAGATTGGGAGGTGTTCATGGCAGGTTTAGGAATTTCATGATTGAATGATGGTCTAGGTAATGGGATCGGAGACAGACCTCTTGCATGTTCACTTTGTTGGAGTTTTTGAACCAAGTCTTTAGGATTTGGCTTAGAAGCATACTCAGCACCAGCCGTTGCTGGGGTAGGGTTTCTACTGAGAGGGTTTCTTTGAGAATTGAATCTGTTTTCATGAGGTTGAGGTGTGACAAGTAATGGGGTTGTTGTACCAGAATTGCTAATTTGAAGAGATTCAAGTAAAGATGAAGCAGATCTTCTGAGAGAAGTAGGAAGAGTAGATTCTAACCTTTCGAATTCTTCCAAATTCTCTGAAGCAGAAGAATCTGATGGCTCCATTTGAGCTGAACTGTAAGGGTTGGACATTTTATTTAAAAGTTACCCTTTGGTGGTAATTGAAGACTTCAGGTAGAATCTTTAGTAAAGAAACTAATAACGATAAGAGCTCTTTGTACAGAGTAGTTGTACTGGAAGTTGTTCTGACAATTGTTCTGACAATTGTAATGGTGATTTTAAGTTATCGCAAGAAAGCAGCTTTAAATTGGATTTCGATTAAACCTAAAAAAAAGTCAACGCACTCGAGTTAATTGAACAGTTAGGAAACCAATCGATTGTCTTCTTCGACAATGAACGTGTTACAGGATTACTGAATGGTATTTATTGCAATGCCTAAAACTCAATTACAGTTCAGAAGAACTCGCGCAAGGTGGAACTGGAAGAACTAGAATAAACTAGAAGAGCAGCTTATGTGCACGTGCATAGATGTGGGGTAACAAACTATGGAGCATATTAGTTGGAAGAAAGGATTGGGAGATGAGAGGTTCTGTTAAGAATCAAGTACCAGATACACTCCAATGGGGTGAAGAGGATAGAGAACTTGGAGTCAACTCTTGTAGAATTCAAAGAAAGATAAAAATCAAAATTGCTTATGGATAGCATACCAGTTATTGATGAAGTCAGAGAATAAGCTCTTCAAAGTGCCGTTCGTGCTGTAATTATTATTAATTAATTTGGCGAGAGAAAGAAATAAAGTTCATTAAATTGTTTCAGGAACCCTCCTCAGTTACAGTTCATGCATAGAAAACTCTCGCGGACTAGTTCGCCCAAAACCCCTACAAGAAGTGTCATACTCCGCGCAATTAAGCTCTGGTAAAATACAATTATATCCTGGAGCAGAGTTAACCAATGAAACCATTGTTAGGACCTTCACTTTCTCTAAATGACCAATTTTGTTGACTATTGGACCAGCTTTCCGGTTTATGGTTGCTCTCCTTCTTTCAATTAATCCGGAAGTCTCACTGGGCCATTCAATTGGTAGAAGCAATGGGTGGTGTGTTCAAAGACTGTATAGTGGAGGGGGGAGTACGGCGATTCTGAAAATTAAATAATTGTAGACGTTAACGAGTTATACATTACGCCCAGAAGAAGCCTGATTACGCCAATTATGGTGACACCTTGGGTTGTTATATGCTGCAACAAGATTCCCATAATCTATGTCTTGGAAGGGTATGAACCCAGTCTTTAAACTAAAAAAGGGTCCGAGTCCAGACTGTTCTCTAGACAATATAAATCATCTTCTGCTAATACTGCATCAATCGCCTCTTAGTCTAGAATGTAAATAATTTCGCAGAGCACCAACGCCGCTAGAGCGTTTCCTAACAATTGCACAATCTCGATTCCTAGAAACTTAATCATTACATACACTATGTAGTTTACCCTGTAAGTATTCTTCCCACCCGTTTGTCCAAATGGCTAATTTCTCCTATTAAAACTTCACCACACTTCCTTCAATTGGCACTCGAGGATTTGCATCCACAGTGTACCTAATATATGAAGGTCTTACAATGGCTGGCGTGTTCCTGGACTACCCGCCAGAACCAGGGCTTAATTCGGCATTCTCTTGCAACCCCTGGCCTCAACAGCGGTTAGTTGTCGTATTAAGTAGAATACAGCCCATTTGAATAATAGACCCAGAAGGCGTACCCCACCTAAAACGAGGCTACCAAATTGGCATCAGAGCCTCATTTTTATAGAGAACCTTACGGCGTCTCCTGCATGCTACTTCATCTCTCCACTATCTTTTTTCCAATATGCCTCCACATTTGAGCAACGGTCAGAGCGACTGCTGGTTTATTAGGAGTTGCAGAGCCGTACTGAATTTTCATTTTCCAAAAATCAAAAGTTTTCTTGCAACAATCCAAACACAAAGTGATTGTGTGCTCTTTTTCTTCCATTTAGTTAAAAAGTTTTGGCTCCAGCATTTCCATCTATACTTACATAAAAATAGTCAGAAGTTGAAACAATTTCCATTCAGACCTCATCTACGTTCCTTCATATAGTCCATACAAAGTTCCCAATCTAATCTTATCCATAACCGGAGATCCGACTGTTTTTTTTTGATTTAGGTCATTTCAACTCGGCCTAGCATAGTTTGGAGTGCGATCTGAAGCCTCATCAATTTGATTACGTTTTTTTCTTTTCTAAAGAACCTCTCGATCCTTCTTTAATCAAGTTGACTCCAAGATATCCAAGCTAGTTGATATAATTAGAGCTTTTTGAGAGATTCCTCAGATACCTCTTTGTTTCATCTTAGTAACTTGTGTGCATAACCCAAAGGGGCTTTCCTGAGACTCAATACCTTTTCACTGCCAAATACCCGTTTGCCTTAATCTTCAGCCTTGGTCTGTTTTCGTTATCCTACTGTCAGTGTTCTTAAGATCTCATTATATATAACCAGGAAGTCCTAACTAGTACCTTCATCTACTTTTGCATTAATCACCATGAAGTATGTTGATCCAGGCCAATATCTTCTTTCACCTACTCCATCCAATGAGGAACCCCAAGAACCAAACAAGTACGGATTCTCGAAGGTTGTAGCTGCACTTTCAGGGAAAGGCTCTAATTTGAAGCAACAATTTCAACCCCAGGACCTGCAACAACCCCAAAATGCCACTGCAAATAACTCAATACGGCAAAGCCAATCTTCAGTATGGAATCAGGAAAAACTCCAGAAGGATCTATTCCACCAGGTACCCAAAACTCCTGTCGTACAGCCCCCTAGTGACTTACAAGAGCTTCATAATTATATTCAAAAACAGTCCAATATAACTCCATCAATAAGTTCCATCAATCTTGATTCAACTTCACCGGAAAAATCGGAAGACGAAAACTTCTCCTTATTACTCTCCTTACCATTAGAAATCCTTCACAGAATCATAGAGCTCGTATACTATGATAACAATACCAGTTCCATATCCTCTAATCTTGAGAATTTTGCCCAAACGATGCCATTATTGCTGAAGACTATCAATTCTCTCTCCTTGAGATTCCTTTATAAGTACGCTATCTTCAATAGACCACATGCATTTGATAAATTCCTTCAGAACTTAGTAAAGAACCCAGATATTGGAATATATGTTGAATTCATGGATTTCCAACAATTCACATCGGTTGGGTTGGGCAGAACTGGGAGGATGAATCAAGAAATTCAAATGGTTACTTCGGATACCATCCATACTGCATTAACATTAACTCCAAACTTACTTGAATTCTTAGCTAGTGAAAACATTCAAGATGATATGGATGTTGGGGTTTTAGATTGTTTATTCAACCGGTTACCAAAGATTCAAGCCATTGATTTTTGTGGTGCTAGTAGTGAAAAATTTGCAAAGGCATTCCAAAGTCTTATTATCAAAAATCACGACGATGACATGATGGTAGATGACAGTTCAGATAATTCTACTGATATTATAGGAGAAGATGAGACCCTTGAAAGTACTAGTAATGAAATTTATCCACAAACCGGTAATGATATCAGTCTGAATAACGATATTACAACAACAGATCCTAATTATCAGGATCATGCCGAACGAGTCGTCCCAAGTTTTTCAACAGAATCAGATCTTCAATACGATTTATTCTCATTACCAGCCACCAGTAATTTGAGCAATCTTTTTAAAATATCCTTTCATGATTGTCCAAATCTTCTTCCTGAAGTGTATTCCAAGTTATTACCGCATTTTATTAACTTGAGGAGATTAGATCTCAATCATACATCAATAACATCACAATTACTTAACCAATATATGGCACCAACTGCTAGATTGACGCATTTATCATTATCTAGGTGTTCTAAATTGACTACTAGAGATTTGATACTATTTTTAACCCAGCATCCGTCAGTTGCAAGTGGACTGTTACAATGGTTATCGTTACAGACCGATTCCAATGTCGTATCACCATTGAGTGACTCTTATTTATTGTATACACTTAAGAATATTAACTCACCAAATCTCAAAAGTATTAACCTTGGTGGACTTCCAGTTGATTCAAAACACCTTAGTGTCATCAAACAAAGATTTCCAAGTTTAGAAGCTCTTTCTATACTGCATGCTTCAGCCTTGGATATTAGTGATATCAACGAATATATAAAAGATAACCATGAGATTAAATACTTGGACTTAACTGGATGCAAGAAGATTACCAGATACAATATTTCCAATATTTTAAAAACAAATTTCAATTCGAATTTAGAGGCCATTGAATTTGATTACAAACTCTTAACTGATCTTACAGGAGGAGATTATATTAAAATTACACCATTGACTCAATCATTTTTGGATCCAGTAGTTGCTCCTCAAATATGGAAGTTTTACGATAATGAAGGTAGACGGTCATGGTTGTACAAAGTTGATCCAAGTGATCAATATTATAAATCGATTGTTCATAGCACTGGACAGCCAAGAAAGACTTCATCGATAATGAATTTAACTTACTACGATTTAGAAACTGGACAAAAAATTACTCAGAAATTTAGAAAACCTGATTTTTTGAAATACGCTTCCAGAAAGATATGTTGTTCCATTGGATATCATAGGCTAACCGATGCCAAGAAGAAGTCGTATATTGAAGGAGAATTAGAAGAGGATGTATGGCCCACGGAGTTTTCTCAAAGAGGAATATATAACTATTATTCCTTGAATGTAAAATAATTGAGATCGATTAGATTAATCCAGCATCTGATTTGTACAGAGTATCGATTCAAGTTATCTGTATAACGGTAGGGGAGGTTGCTTATAAAATATTGCATAATAATACATATTACATTCATATTTCGAAAGGACGATGAGATAAGATAAGATGAGACGAGTTGTAGTTGTAGTTGTAGTTGTAGTTGTAGTTGTAGTTGTAGTTGTAGTTGTAGTTGTAGTTGTAGTTGTAGTTGTAGTTGTAGTTGTAGTTGTAGTTGTAGTTGTAGTTGTAGTTGTAGTTGTAGTTGTAGTTGTAGTTGTAGTTGTAGTTGTAGTTGCAGTTGAGATCTTTGGGTGTAAGAGTGTTATTTGGGTGTGCTGCTATGTCATTTTCTAAAATAAATCAATATTCTTTTAGCTCTACTTTTTTTCTTCCCCCTCTGGACCAATTCTCCTGTTTTCTTCATCAATCTCCTAAACCTCACTCCTTTCCCAACAGCTTGTGATCTTGTGATTATCTTCACTTTACCTTCCGAGGCAATTCGAACAATTCTGGTGGCATGCAGGAACTTTTCATAATGTGGGGTACAGTTCCACTTGGCTTGGCTGTGAAAGAACCATTCGATTCATATTGAAACCATTTCTTTTCTTATATTAAGATAGCAGAAGTATTACCTATTAGTTGAATAGGAATTGGGAACTCAGTAAAAAAGTACTTTGAGAACCAGTTATTTACTTTCAAACTTTGCTCTTTGAAATTTGAAAGGTTACTACCTACCGGTAAATAGAATCAATACCAAATACTACCGAATAGTACCAACTACTACCAACTACTACCACATACATCAATTAAGACCTCCTCTTAATCTTTATCTGAATCATACTAGTCAATATGGGAACAGTTCAAGTTACTCCAGTCAGATCTCCATTGGATATCACAAGACTTGAAAATTTCTTGTCTAGTGACAAATTACCTTTTAAAACTATTACTGGGCCATCGGTTGGATCGTGGCCACCATCGCAAATGAAACCTAAATTTAAAGTTGAACAGTTCAAGTTTGGTCAATCCAATCCAACGTATTTGTTAACTGATTCAAATGGCAAACAATTTGTTTTGAGAAGAAAACCATTTCCAAATGATAAACTTGTTTCCAGATCTGCTCATGCTATCGAAAGAGAATTTTTTATATTGAGAGCAATCAATATGTGCAATAAGCAGAATAAGATCCCTGACAGACATGTGCCAGTTCCGACCGTTTATTTATTATGTGAAGACGAATCAATAATTGGTTATGTATTTTATTTGATGGAGTATATTGATGGTAGACAAATAGCCAATCCAGATTTGCCAGGTATTGCCGAGAAGTCAAAGGTTAAGTATTGGAATGCTATTATGGAAACCATTACCGCCATTCACTCGTTAGATACTAACAAATTAATTTGCGAACTTCCTCAGAGTCATTTCCCTCAATTCCATTCTGAAAAATTTAAATTGTTGGCATCTTCATCCACTGCTTCTACTTCTGTTTCATATTTTAAAAGACAAATCAAGACCCTTGGAGGAGTGGCAAGCCTTCAAAGTAAAGTGGTGGATCCAGTTCCAAATTTTGAAAATATATGTGCCTGGTTGTTCAAAAATGTCCCCAATGATCCCGATAGGTTGACATTGATTCACGGAGACTTTAAAATCGATAATATCTTATTCCACCCTACAGAGCCAAAAGTTCTAGGAGTCTTAGATTGGGAGTTATGTACATTTGGACATCCATTGTTTGATCTAGCTAATTTCCTACAACCTTTCCAATTGCCCAACAAACTCAATTTACTATTATTTAAGCCGGAGAAGACAGATATGGGTAGAGAGCAACCAGGAACCGTGGAGAGAGTTCATGAAAAACTTAGAATATATATGAACAAACTAGGATATAATTGGAGTTCCACAGATTTAAAGAATAACCCAATTGATACTTGGAATGTTGGATTTGTGTTTGGATTACTTAGATTGTGTGTAATCTCTCAAGGTATTGCTATGAGGGTAGCCAAAGGTGGAGCAAGTTCTGCAGAAGCCAGTGGATATGCTGCATTGTATCCATATTTATCACAAATTGCAATGCAAGTTGTTGACGTTAAAGACATCGACAATGCCAAGTTGTAGATTTGGCGGCATTATATAACTTATTTGAAATGAATAGAAAGTAGAAATGTAATTTGGGAAAGTAGAAATTCTGGTGCTGGATTAGAATGCGCAATCGTAGAGATGATGACTTGATTATTGACCAGATATGAATGGTGAATATAAGTAATGAACATAGGTAGTGAAGGCTCAATTGGTGGAGACATGACTGGTGGAGACACAGATTTCTCATCAACTATGTCAAAGTTCAGTTCATTTCTCTATAACAACATTGTTAAGTATGCTGTTCACCTCATTCTTCAGTTTTGCTGTTCATACATTTGCTGGGAAAATATCAAAGCCGAGACATGCTTCACTCTTCAAGGAAATGGCTCAAGGTCAGCCACGCATTCTACAACAAACCACAAGTGAATTACCACCGCCAGTTCAAAAACCAAGATAATTCATCTAATAACAACAGAAACAGGTTATTTTAGTTTAAGGAGTTTATAAAGACTGAACACCATTTCTGAACCTTTCCTATCTTTCTTCACCTTGTTTCTCTTCTCTTATGGTCTCTGGACATCTCGTCTCACTTCCCAAAGAAGATCCAAAAGTGCAACCGATAAGAGAGTGCGACCAGAACAAAATTTGAACTGAAGTGATTGTGAACTGATTGGAACCAATTCTAAACCAACTACTCTTTATAACAACTTCTCTATATCTAACTCATGTCTTACATATCATTTTCAGAGCTGGAGACATTCTCGCCTTCGGTTATACGATGCCCATTCAAAGATTGTAATGCTAGAGTGATTCCGTGTGGGTCGCTAAGCAAAGTTGCCGTTGAAAATTCTCCCCAAATGGTGAGTCTATCCCCCGAAGTCGAGCATAATGTCTTTTTTCAAATTGATGATGTTTGGGATTTTGACAATATCGGGGTCTCGAGACCAACTGATGATATACAGCAGCCTATAATAACCAATGGAAACGATGAAAAAGTTCCAATTTTGATCCAGAGGCTCCTTATCTGCAGTGAGTGTGACAAGGGACCTTTGGGGTTTGCAGGTATATATGACGGAGAAGCAGATGATCACAAGAATTTGACATACTTTTTGAGTTGTCATAGTGTCTTGTATGAGAGTTAGCGAGAAGGATCGTTACTAGGATAGGTAGAGATAGTGGCCAAGAGAGAGACAATTGGTAATATGTATATATACATGATATATGTATACGACTAAACAATCACTGTAGCTTCAATTGGCGTCAATTCGGTCTACTTGAGAAACCGGGCCCATTACTTTACTAAGTAAACGTCAGCTTCGATCGTAATAGGGACAGAGTATCTAACAGAGCAATCTGAACAATTTATATCAGTGCAATATACTTTGTAGTCTATGAAGCATCCTACTGAATACATACTTAATGGAATATCATCACCTGTATTGAATATTGCTTCATAAAGAATTCATTAAAATAAACATATTTAGATCCTCAATTACATCTTGTAACAAAAACCTGAGTCAGCGATTGCTCTAGAGTTTAGCCTTTGGTTTCAAATCTTTGACTATGCCTAAAGACACTACTCTTGCAAGGGCCATGATGGTAACCATAGGATTGACACCACTGGCAGTTGGCATGGCACTAGCATCAGCAACGTAAATATTATCACATTCAAACAATTTTCCTCTTTGGTCACAAGCTCCCAATTTTGGTCCCTTTCCAGATATTCTACACGAACTCATTTGATGGGCAGATCCAAAATTGGTCGAATAAACTTCAAGAGATACTTTTGATATTTTATTCCTCCATTCAACATAATCACCATCTTCAATCTTTCTTTGGGCCTTGGGCTTAGAACTCTTAAACAGCTCTACACCAGCTTGAGGGTGAATGATTTCAACTGCTCCTTCAATGTACAAGATATCAGCAGAAATCAACAACGCTTGATTTAAAGCATTTCTATCGTACTTATTTGGAGTATAATCAACAATCAAGGCATCAGGTTTGGATTTTTCAGTTGTGACATATCCACTTGACTTATCCCTAGTAATAAGTAAGATTGCTGACATGTTGTTATATTTCAAGAAGCATTGACGAATTTTATCACTTGAAGTCCAAGGAGTAAATATACTTTCAATAATTGGATTGTGCAAGATAGTTTCAATTTTAGCTCCGTGTGCCTTTCCATCCAAATCGTCAACTTCGGTACAAACCGTTGTCAATATAGGCTTATTGAAAGGTTCGGTTTTATTTTCACGTCCAAAGTCTCCCAATAAAGCACTTGAAGGATGTAATTTCAAATTGTTACCGATATGTTTATTCTTGAATCCTGAGTTCTGTAATACAATTGGAGTGTGTAATGATCCTCCGGTGACAACAAACTTCTTTGGACCTTTTACCACAAATTTATTACCATTCAGAATATTTTCACATAATACTCCATGGGCATGTCCATTTTTATGAAGAATCTTAACCACTTTCACTTGATTCATAAATTGGGTACCATTGATCAGAGCATTCTTAAACCAATAATCCAAACTACCTTGTTTAATACCAAATTTACATCCCATATAACAGAATCCACAATTGTGATTCAAATGACCCCCATTATTCTGAGGTACTTCTTTGACCTTATAATTCAATTTTTCACATCCTTCAAGGATGGCTTGATTCGAAAATGAATGTTGAACTCCTTCAAGCGAAACATTCATTGCTTTCAACACATAGTCAATACTATTGTCAAATTCTTCACTGGCAGCCCAATCGATTCCAAAGTCGTCATACCATTCTTTTCTAACTTTAAAGGGAGTCTTCAAGGATGCAGACCAATTCACGGTGGAGCCTCCACCAAAAGTCGACCCTGCCAAAATACAAACCAGCTGATCTTTGGTTGCAAGTACTCCTCCTGCTTCATACAAATTTGAAAACCCTTCATAGTCAGAACAAGGTAATTGGGATTTATCGTAATACTTCCCCTTTTCGATTACTAGGCATTTGTAGCCTTCATTTGACAAAGTTTCAACCACAACCCCAGCCCCTGAACCTGAACCAATAACAACAACGTCAATATCTGGAAGAAACAATTCATTGTTGTCTTGAGCTGGCGGGTGGATGAATTGATACTGGAAATCGTCTAACAATTGACCATCGTAAAGTTCATTTCTGATCTCCTTTCCTGGATAACCAATAATTTGATTATGAAGTTCGGGAGCTAAGAGGTTGAATGAAAACATCGTTAACAGGTAAAATAATCTGAACAATTTTCTTTTCAACGGAATCGGTGATATCTTCCACGAGTTTAAGAGATCTTCTCTTTGTTGCAAAGACATGTCACTAATCAAAGTAAACGATGAGGTGAGTATGGGAGCAGCAACTTTTGAAGTCAATATGTTGGTTAAGAGAATAAATTGTTTCACTGCATCTTCAGAATTTGCATTGATTCTATCCCTCAAGAATTGTTTGATTCCTTTGATTTTTGAAGGCTTAGTCACTGATTCACAATACTCTTGAAGACGATCTTTTGGGAAGTTATCATCGACAAAAGGAGCAATATTCTGAGGTGTTGTTTCGTGAATGAACCCATCGGCCAAATCAATAGCTACTTGGACATGGTAGTCTTGAGCAACGTAAACCATGGTAAGCGAATTTGTGTGGTGTGGAAGTCAGCTTCAGTTTTTTGGAATTAGCTATAATATAATAGAATGGAATTAAATGGTGGATAAAGTACAGCAAGTTTTTGTAGGTTAAAGGTCCAAGCAGAGAACTCAATCCAGTAGTAAGTGGTGAGTGGTAAGTGAATTATTTAAAAAATTGATTCTGAATTGAAAAAAAATTGGACTGTAATGATGTTATCAATAAGTCAATTTAGGAGAACAACAATTATGATAGCAATTTTGTGAGCAAGAACAGATAATGTTCAGAAATTATTGACTTGTAGCTATAGTATGCTCTCTAGATCTGTTAAAAATATATATCCACTTTTCTTAGCTTGAATATGTATTCAACAGTGCTTGTTACAATGTTACAATGTTACAAAGTCCAATAAAAATTCCATCTCGTTTATATACCTTCCACCATTAGTGCTCTGGCAAGGTGGGGGGGAGCTAGATGGCCTCATTATGAATTTTGCTTGTGAAATAGATCTTGTCTCTTCTATCATGCATAGAAACCCAAACAACTAAATTTCACTCTTTGTAGCGGGCCAATTTTCCGATGGTTGAATCGAAGTCATCCTCGGCCAACGGACTTCAATGTCTCACTTGGCAGAGCTAGAATTTAAGCAATTCTGAATTTCCCAGAAATAGAGTATATGGAACCTCAGGTGTACAGGTTGGTAGAATGCCCAATTGGCCCGTAGAACGACAATCTCAACATAATGAACAACAATCAAGTCAAAGATTGCATTTCACATGGTCCCTCATCGTCAAGCATTGTTGCTTTTGATCGGGTACTGAAACTTTCCCCACAATTTACAGAAAAAAAAATTCTAAATTAGGCGTAGAATTATTTGACTGTGGACCGTTGTTGATTAGCATCAGAAGAGATTGCTACTGTTTTAGTAAAGGAAATTAGGTTTACGAGGGCTAGAAAGCAGCGGGGGAGTTGCGACCAATAAGATACTGTAGTAGATAAAGCTTACGGGGATGGGTAGTGGGTAATTGGTGGTGGGTATTAAGAAGTAAGTAGTGGAGATTGCTAGTGGGAGTGGATGGGACTGCAGATCTGTCATGCTTGTGTTAGTCGGGGACCATTGTTTTGGTTGGGTTGATCTGACTACATTTAGCAGATTTAATTATTCAATTTATCAGGAGGCTCAGGCCACAACTAGAACCATCTCCTTTTTTCCTTTGTCTGCGCATTATCACCGCTAAATGGTAATAGTACTGGCTCGACCCGATCTATTGTCTTGTGTAGTCCTGAGTTTGTTTCTTTGGGATCGACCCATGCTGCCTTGAAATATTGGGTGCAAATCCAAGCATGTGCACTTTGCTCAAAGCTATGTCAGAGTATGGTCTGACCTCATACCTCTCTTAACTAACTCCAGATATTCTTATCATATGCTCATTGCAACATTCGTGAAGCCATTCTGCCCCCACCATCTCCAGGCACATACAATTTGAATTGAATGTACGTATCCAGTCAATAGTGCGTTATACATCTTTACATGTTACCCAATTTCATTTTTATATACATTTGGACATATACATTGGCTCTAACATTTTGTCATACATCTGCTCAGCATTGGCTTATACACTCTTTTATATACACTGGGTTATATATTCACCTACGCAACCACCGATCCGCCATCACCATCTACACCAATGGAAATATCTCAATCTCCTCTGGTATACCGAACTCCTTCAAAACATCACTTCTTTTAATTCCCTTTTTCTTCGCAATGTAACCCACCATCATTAACATGCACTTAGTATAGTAATCTCCTAGAGTGGTTAGCAATTCAATTCCATCTTTATGCATCTCTATGTTGTCAGCATCAAGTTCTTGCTTCACTGAAATCTGACGTGCTAGTTGGTTGTAAAGCATCTTCTGTTCGATTATTTCATTTTCGAGATCCTTTCTGGTGTATCGTTCAGTGTTAAGATCTCGTTGCAACTTTACCTGCTCAAGTCGTGTTTTGAGGCACTTGATCCGATGGAGATGCGCTTCTTTAGATATCTCCAATTGCCTTTTACTATTCTCAATTTTCATCTTATGGTCACTTTGAAAGCTCCAATATATTCTTGGCTCGAAGTCTTGCTGGGAAGTCAGTATCATTGATAAATTGACAAGTTCTTCGAGAATACAATGGATCTGTTGTTGTGTTAGTTGTAGAGATTTGGAATACCTCGACACAATTTCATCCTCGGTGAAGATTTCATGATGATTTCGTAACCAAACAAAGATTGTTCTGAGGTGATCTGAATGCTTCATTTCTGATATATTGGTGGTCATTACTGAGAATTTTTTGGTGGAATTTTTAAGGAAGGAATTACTAACAGGCTAAGCTGACCGAATGTTGCTAGTGATCAACACAAATGAAAACAAAACATGTAGGCTTTGCACAAACAATTCATGGTGGTCTACACAAATGCAACCGGTAGAAACTACTTTTGGCTGATAGTTAGCAAAATAGTGCTTGCCATGGTTGCATAGTTGCAAGAGGACTGGAAAAGGGTTACCAATGGCTGTTCAAAAGTAACACATTTGTCTCGGGAGACTTATAATGTCAACTTCCCTCACACAAAAGACCAACTAAAGACAACATGACTTCACTTTGTATGGACGTTTGAAACTACAACATGAAATACAATAGTATTTGCTGCCCAGAAGCAATCAAAAAACCGTTGACTGTTTCAATTTCAATATCATTTCAAAAATCATGGAAACATCATTAAATGAAACTATTGTTTAGAGGAATAATCATAGCCTCTTGAACATTACCATTTGGACCTTTCTCCTCAATCTCTGAATCTAACAATTCACTGAACTCTCCTCTTTCAAATTCTTGGTTGAATTTTTCCATAGCATAATCCCTTGCTCTCCAAGCAGGCACTTCAAAAAGATGATCCATTGCCTCTAATGGCACTCCTTTAGTTTCGGGATAAAACAAATACACAACACATGGGAATACAGCCATACAAGAAGCGAAAAGAAAATACAATCCATATCCCATCGAGTTAAACGCATCACCGGTAAATCTTCCCCAAATAAATGCCTAGAACCAATTGGAAGATGCATTGATAGCTTGGGAGAAAGTTCTAATCTCTTGGGAAAAGATCTCGGAATTGATACACCATGGAGTACCATTCCAAGAAACCCCATAAAAGATTGTCCAGATATAAAGCATGGCAAGAGCAGTTTTCCCTCCAGGAGTCATTTTAGTTCTACCTTCTGCCAATGCCTTTGCCGGATCAGAAATTTTGACATAAGCTCCAATAAACCACATTGCTAAACCACAAGGTATTGAAAACCATATTAAAGCAGTTCTTCTACCAATGTGATCGACTATGAAAGATACCCAAACGACCGATGCAACACCTTTCAAGATTCCAAATATACCTGTAGATAATAATCCTGCGTTGGTTCCACTAACTCCTAAAGATTTAAACACCGTGGGAGAATAGTAAGTAATTGCATTTATACCAGAACCATTCTGCATTGGGAACAAAGAAGTTGATAAAATCAACCGATAAATCAATTTTTTGGTGGTAATTACTTTTATCATGGGAGCAAAGAAACTGTTCCCTAATTGGATTTTCCTTTTATGAAAATCTTTTTCAATATTGTCCATTTCATGGAGTAAGTAAGGATGATCAGGTTCTAAATTACGCAAATATGACAAGTTCTTGGCTGCTAAGTCTCGCTGGTCTACAGAGATCAAGAATCTTGGTGATTCAGGAATAAAGAAGCTGCCAATCAAGAATAAACCTGAGGGAATCAATTGAACTGCAAAAGGAATAATCCATTGTTTTCTACTGTTTGGAACCGTTTGAAGCACTCTATAATTGATCCAATAACCAATGATTCCTCCAATTTGCCAGGAGAATTCCCAACATCCCACAAGTCTGCCTCTTGCAGAAGTAGGAGATATTTCTGAAACGTAAATTGGTGCTAGACCTGAACAACCACCAATACCAACTCCTGTTAAGACTCTACCAGCGTAAATGGCACCTAGTCCTCTATTCTGATCGGCAATTAAAGAGATGCCAGCTCCAATTATCATCAAGAAACCAGAAATGATAAGTCCAACTTTCCTTCCGACCAATTCACCAATGGGGTATATCATTATCGAGCCCCAAAATGCCCCTGCTTGGAAAACTGAAACGATATTGGCACTAATCAAAGTGACTTCACTTGAAGTCATATTCACAAAGCCAAACTCGTCTCTAAAGCTTGTAAGGGCAATGGTTCCTCCTATAAACCCGGCGTCGTAGCCAATTATGATAGCAGCGGATGCAGCAGTTAGGGCAACAATTACCAATCTGTAGTTGTAGATTTCTATTGGAATTGGAATGATCTGATCCTGTTCTTCTTTTAATGATCTTACTGACATGCTGTCACCAGAGTTACCAACAAGTCGCATGAATTTTTGCAGCAACGTCATCTCGTATTTTCCATATTTTTATATGACTTTAGTAGGAAATTAAGTAAATAATGTGGAAGATGAGTCATTGTTGGCTATGTCTGGTAGTGTTCAAAGAAGGTCGTAACTAAGGATTCAATGGAGTATGAACAACAACAAGATTAGATAAAATTTGGTGTTTTTTGCAGTTGATGTTATTATATGACAACCTTCTCTTCAGATAGGATGGGTGTGGATTTTGCCGTTAAAGTAATTTAGGAAAATATAAATAATAAGCAAGATGAAAAGAAGCAGAAGTTCACTAGACACCAAAAAGGGTTGGTAAATTGTTCACGGCTGCCACTTTAAATGGAATAACATAGATCAACAACAATGCAACAATAAAACCAAAGATCAGCTTATCGAATAATCGAATCGGTCAGGAAAAATACGGAAAAGGTGAAAACAGAACAATAAAGAACAAGAAGGTCAAGAAGTTCAGGGCCTAGAAGGAATAAACTAACAAAAAAGATGTAAACAACAGAAAGGTTGAAGCAAAAACTCAAAAATATATACGATAAACTAAAAGATAAAGATTACAATCACACCAAGACGCGTGGCTACTAGAGACGGCTGATAGATAAGAAAAGTATGTTGACTAACCGGAAGTGGATGTGAATGTAAAGAGTAGCGGAGCGTAAAGGCATGCGAACGTAAGACTGATACAGCCTGAAATGACGACCACCGAAACGGGAGCTCATGGAGGGTTCCGAGATAGCTTCAAAGATACCAGGATTTAGATAACAGACCTGTTGTGGATAAGAGTTGTTTGAAGTTGTTTGTAGATCGGCCACAGACCCTTATTTGCAATTGAATTTCTTTCTTAGACCCAATCGGTCAAGGTTGCAACTACTTCGGCATGGAGTCGGTGTTTCTGTTATCTAATAATACCCCACGCCAGAAAAAGATGACCTTATTTACGAGGTGAATACACATAGTCAAGCAACGAATACTATAATTATGCGGAGGTAATTGGCGAAAGCGGAGAAATGCACAACTGGAGTTATATGGGAATACTTCCGGCTACACACTAAATTAATCTAGATCCAAAGAAGAGGTTGTTAAAGTGGAATTGGCCATAGATAAGAAAGCGAAGGGCTCAATCAAGGTGATTCAGGTTCTTTTGTGTTCTGCTCTCCTCTGATATGTTTTGATCTGTTCTTATCTTTTCTTTTTGTCAGTGTCGTAAGTTTAAGATCTGTGAAATCGCAATGTGGTGGGCGTTAGAAAACTGATTCTGGCTCGGCAATACCTTGTAATCTCCGAGTTTCAGTTTGCGTTTGTTTGTCAAGCAAGGGCTGCTAAAGCTAAGTCAGCGATGATGTCATCGCTACAAGATGAAGTAAAAAATCCTATTTAGTTATTAGTGCACATATTCCATATTCAGCATTTAAGTTGGCGACTCAGTTCGAATATCAATGGGTGGTAAAACTGTGGTCCAAATATGGATTAGAATAAGCTTAACACAAAACTACTATCCTGTAGCACTTTCTGACTCTTACCACAAACAACTCACCATAATTTCAAATAAAGATTTCCCTGACCACTTGCTTCATTTTCGATTTGGCTCGCTAATTTTCACTAATTTGTGATTGAGCTACACCAATCTTGTCTGATGCAACAAAGTCCCTTAAGCTTTTCGCGTTCTCTCACTAATTTCTTACTATTCTCTCACTAATTTTTCACTAATTTCATTCTAATTTCTTACTATTCTCTCACTAATTTTTCACTAATTTCATTCTAATTTCTTACTATTCTCTCACGATTATCTTTTTATTCTCTCACTATCCTCTCACTATTCTCTCACTAGCCTCACAATTCTCTCACTAATTTCTCGCCACATTTCGCCAAATCGTTATCAACCTCAAACCTTTCACTAAGTCTTCTCACTGCCTTCTGCGCATCTCAAGTTTGATACTCGAAGTCTGCATTGCTGTACATGTACTTCTTCTTCCCCACATGGAAACATTAGCTGAATACTCCTCTGACGACAGTGAAGAAGAAGAACCTCAAGAAAAGAAGCATCATCATCATCCACTCCCCACCACAGCAATAAATCATCCTACCCATCGATCTTTAACTTCCACTGGCCATTCGTTAGCAACTCCATCACTAGAGGAGTTAGAGATTTACCTGCAAAACTTCCAATTCAACAGCTCCAAAATGCAAAGCGTGTTTTTGCATATTCCCTGGAACCCGTCGTTGTCCACAGTCAACCAGCTCAAGAAATTGACTCAAAGAGCAATCCAGCAAATAAAATTAAATTACCCCAAACAAAGTAACGACTACAATTGGCATTATATAGGAAATCCAGTAGCAACCGATCATGGAAGATTCAGTATTACCAATAATCACAATTTGTCAGATTTTCACATAACCCTCTCCAATAACATTATGGGAGATAAGCACAAAATGGACATGTTTATAGAAAATTTACAACGAGGGATTGAACTGATAGAGGTCCCTGGATCACTTGTTGGGGTCGATGATCATGATTTGCAGAGAAGAACCAAATTAAACGAAATTTTGGGGTTGACTGCAAAGACAGGGAACACTCGAAGATCGGGTCCAGCAATTGTAGGAGATGTCAGAAGTATTATTTCCAATGATTCTAGGTCAACTAGGGATCAATTATTTGTTTCATTGAAGTTTCTGCCTATTTTAAAGGTATTCCGAAATAGGAAAACCGGAAATCTATTCATAGCCGGTTTATTAGACAATCGTGGAGTTCAAGGAAAGTTCTTAAAGGATCTTCATCGTATAATCAATGACAACAAGCTGCTTTTAAATATGGATGCAGAGTTAACTCCGGTACCAGTGTGGCATATATCATTTGT
Source organism: Chernovozyma aurita (assembly GCA_030566905.1). Taxonomy (NCBI): domain Eukaryota; kingdom Fungi; phylum Ascomycota; class Pichiomycetes; order Serinales; family Debaryomycetaceae; genus Chernovozyma; species Chernovozyma aurita. The sequence goes on from JAKUBO010000019.1 coordinate 104,636, forward strand.
GGTAGGGGAGTATAAGGGACAGAGATTGGGGCAAGATAAAAGAACTCAGGATGCTGAAAGAAATATTGTTGGTCCTTTAAAATTGGACTCGACTGGAATCCTCAAAGAGTTTAGGGTTCATGTTGAGAAACTTAGAGTCAATGTTAAGGCTGCTACAAGGACTGATATTGATATCAGATTTCCAATCAATGGTAAAGGGACAAAACAGACTAAACAGAACAGATCAAATGATACCAAATAACCACTACCAGGAATCGAATCCATATATATAAACATAGAATTAATAGAGCATTCATAACTGAACTGATTCATGTATAGCATGAATATTGATATTGTAGTGTAAGCTTTACAGAGATAATCGAACAAATACGAGCGAATGCGAAGGAAGAGACCGAATTCTCGCTCTCTCTTCAATGGCTCACTAAATGTCACCAGGGCGATGAAGAGTTTCGGACCGATCTCACAACCGTTGTTGAGACCTGAGAACAATCGCTGGATTTTGGAGAGCAGCTTGTCAAGTCGGTTTCTCTACATAAACACCGATTCTCACAGTAGTCGGAAGTCTGGCTCTAACAATTGTGCGGATCTGTTGGTCACTTTGCCGATCGCTACAAGCCATCACAGGTTTCTACTCAGCCTGCATTTGGTAACTGCTTGCTAGGGTTGGTGCCTTTTAGGGAGAATTCCCTCTAGCGTAAATGCTCTTTAGCATAAGTGCCTGATAGCATGAGCGTGGGAGGTTTAAAGAGAACAATAACAGAAGGATCCCTATATCTTGATTTTGAAGCCCATCTAACCCAGAGTTAAGCTCTGGCCTATTCTATCAGCACCAACTCGATGTTCTATCAATTATCTGCTGGTTCTCTGAGAATGTGTAGCTATCTCTGCAACCTTGTGCTAGCAGCGTTTGTTATCGAATCCCACGGTGCCGCTAATTACGTGACTTGGTGCCTGCTTGGGCATATCGCCCCACTAAATTCCTCTGAGGCAGCGAACACGACAGACTCTAGCGCATTGTGTGCAGTCCGGCTGGCAAAGCTCGGGATCCTCATTGAATTTTGTTGACTCTCTTACTCTGTCACTCTGTCTGGAAATATTCAAACCGACTTTGCTCTTTCATATACACTTTCGAGTTTGGAAAGAACTTGTAGGACACCATGTCGAAGAAGCACCAGAAGGACATTGAGAAGCAACTTATCGATATTGTCAACAGTCACGCTAACGAAAATAAATGTGGAGAATGCTCGACTCCCTATCCAACTTGGGCGCTGTGCAACTTGGGGGTGCTACTCTGTGGAAGATGTGCCACCGTGCATCGTACAATTCTTCCCGGAATTTCTAAAGTGAAATCACTTACTTTGGATCAATGGGCCAGCCATGAGGTTGAGGATTTACGTCGTATTGGTAATAGAAAAGCCAAGAAGCAATGGAACCCTAAACGGGTTCCATTTCCTTATGCTGATGATGATGACAAAGGTCCCATAGAAGAGTATATTCGAGAAAAATATGTACTAGGGAGGTATAGATATGATGAAATAGATCCAAGAGAATACAACAACAACCATCCTGAATATGAGCTGAGACTGAGAGGTCTGAGACTGAGACTGAGTTCTATCATTACTGGACGATCCAGAGGTCAATCCATAAGCTCAAGAAGAGGACCTGCTGAAATACCAAGGTTGACCCATCGAAGATTAACTACTTTTGAGCAATCTCAGCATCAATCCCAACTTCGCCAGATCAACTCGCTTGGATATTCTAATTCAGATTCTGTATTGGAAGCTTTACTACTTTCTAATGGGAATGTTGAATTTGCCTTGGATATATTAGAAGAAGATAGAAGGTTGAATCCTAAGCAAGAAGAGCTTCCTCCTGCTTTACCCAAGAGACGTCCCAATGTGGGATATCTGGAAAACAATCCTATGTCAGCTATGGTAACGGGACAAACGTCAACTTTATCAGCAGCTCCGTCAAGCAGTGGAAGCGCCTCAAACGATTGGTGGTCTCAACAGCAAAAGCAGCAACTACAACTGCAGCAACTACAACTGCAGCAACTACAACTGCAGCCATTACAACTGCAGCCACTGCAACTGCAACCGCAAGGATTGCAATCTCAGCAACCTCAACAACCTCAAATTTATCAATATACTGATCCGGTGACTGGACAAATCTCATATATAGATTCTAATGGACAGCAATATCTTGATCCAACCAATCCACAACATCAGCAGCAACTTTTGGCCCAGCAGCAACCTCAAATGACAGCTCAACAGACTTCTAATCAAGCTATCTTGTCATTATATAGTCAGCCAGATCGTTTTACTACCGATGTTGTTGCTCCTATAGATCCTAAGAATGCAACACAGCAGCAGCCCACTAGTAGCCAGCAGTTTGGTTTGCAGCAGCAGCAACAACTTCAAACTGGAGCACAACAATATGGGTTTCAACAACTGCAGCAGCAGCAGCAGCAGCCAACTGGCTTCGGCTTCCAACAGGCTGTCCAACAACCTACAGGCTTTGTTAGCCAACCTACTGGATTTGGATTTGGACAAGCTACTGGCCAACCTATTGGTACTTTTCAAGGCTATGCCAATGGGGCACAGAATGGGTATCAATATCAAGCTTATAGGTAACAGCGATTTGAATCAATGAAAAGTATTTGTATTTTATTTGTACGTGTAGAAGACTATTGCATGAAAGAATCGAAAGTATCCAAGAAGATGAAGAACTACAGATTCTAGATCTTGGAAATCGTAATATCTCCGAGACAGTAGCAGTAGATTAGCTAACAATGCTTATCACAGAAACTTGACAAAGAAGCCCAAACCGTGAGGAGTTGATATCCGACCTTGAATAGCCGTAAATGGCACTCTTATATGCATATTTGACAACGCACTCTGACAGTGATAGAGATCCAAAATGAGAGATAGAACGAATGACCTACAAATTGTTGGTTTACGGAAACTGAACAATTAACAAAACGAGATTTGTCAATTCTGTATTTCGTATCAAGCGTATTTTGAGATGCTTATAGGAGTTTCCGGAGATCTCGTATGATAAGTGGGTCAAATAATTATGGGTAATTGCCTGAACATAACTAAATCACGGAAATAAATTATTATTAAATGTTATGCAGGCTGATCGTTGAGAGTTTAGGAGAGACAATTGGTAGAGACAATCGGGTCTGAAATAGAAATGGGTAACTATCAGTGATAATTATGACAATCTTTAACCATCATTTCAATATGATAAATTATCGAACTTTAGACCGAACCAATTCCCAATGATTGTTTCGTTTCAATAAGGTGCCTGATTCCACCCCCCAACGTGAAAGCAGCAACAGATGGGATTTGATGAGCACTACTGCCAGGGAAACCTAACCATCATACGAGTAATACAAAACCATCAGAAAATATCTGCACCCCCATAAGCAAGTCGCAGGGAATAATGCAAAATCTATGTGACCCACTAAAAGTTTAAAAATCCTAGTCGGTAATAGTAAAGAAGCAATGTTAGTGTACATCAAATAAGTCCTTTTTCTATCAACATATATTGAAAAAAAACTTTGTAATTGTAGATTAAATGGTATAAAATACAAAAAATTAATGCCTTCAGCCAGATTCGAACTGACGATCTCCTCATTACTAGTGAGGTGCCTTACCAACTTGGCCATAAAGGCTTTCCTGTAAATGTAGCAAATTACATTCGATCCACATCAGTTCCAGTTTTATCTTTATTTTATTTTTGTAGATTGCAAAATTGAAAGTTTAATTTGAAATCACATCAAATGGCTTCTAAAGTAGGTCCAATTGACATAATTGTCAAATATTAAGCAATTGTGACAGTTGTAATCCTTCAATAATATGCATAAAAAAGGCGTTATAGTAATCACTCTCTATCTCCTTCTTGTAATAATTGGTTCTATCCTATCCTTAAATCCCCCCAGTTCATTTGCTCCCACCGTCACTCCCCCACTAAATCTCCCCCATCAATCCTCACTAAAAATCACTACAGATACACCACTTTTGCACCTGCATAAATCACACCATAATCAGCAAATTACCGTATTCGGTTTTGTGGAACCCTCTCGATGGTTCTAGAAAGTGCAACCAAATTCAATCACTCAACTCCCAAAATGAAATTTAACATCCAACAATTGCTGGACCTCATGGGGTATATAACTTGATAATTTTTCTTTTCTTTTGTTCTGTCATTCTATTTCAATTGTCAAGATTATTTAATTAATCAATTACAAATATTACAATTTTACAAGAAAAAATGGATGAAACTCAATTTACTGACAATGCCTTGCGTATTATCACTAATGCTACTCAATTAGCTAAAGAGAACTCCCATACTCAATTGATGCCTTTACATTTTTTGGCGGCCATGGTTCCAACTGATGATGAGAATTCAACTCCTTATTTGAAGACCCTTATACAAAAGGCACGTTATGAATGGCCGATATTTGAAAGAACCGTCAATAAACACTTGGTTAGATTACCATCTCAAAGCCCTCCACCAGATGAAATTAGACCTTCGTATGCTGCAGGTCAGATATTACAAAAGGCAAACAAAATTAAAGCACAACAAAAGGATAATTATGTTGCCCAAGATCATTTATTATTAGCACTTCTTGAAGATGGTTCAATTCAAGCCATATTCAAGGAAGCTGGTATTAATACTGAAACCATCAAAACTCAAGCAATTGAGTTAAGAGGAGATCAAAAGATTGATTCCAGACAAGCAGACTCTTCTTCTACTTATGAATTTTTAAATAAATATTGTGAGGATCTTACTGAAAAGGCTAGAGAAGGTAAAATAGATCCAGTCATCGGTAGAGAAGAAGAAATCAGAAGAGTTATTAGAGTTCTTGCCAGAAGAACCAAGTCCAATTCAGTATTAATTGGTGAAGCCGGGGTTGGTAAGACTTCTATTGTTGAAGGAGTTGCTCAAAGAATTGTTGATGGTGATGTACCCAATGTGTTAGCAAACTCAAGATTGTATGCTTTAGATTTAGGTGCATTGACTGCTGGTGCCAAATATAAGGGAGAATTTGAAGAAAGAATCAAAGGGGTTTTAAACGAAATTGAGAAATCAAAGGAAATGATCATTTTATTTATCGATGAAATCCATATGTTAATGGGTGATGGTAAATCAGATGCAGCCAATTTATTGAAACCAATGTTAGCCAGAGGCTCTCTTCATTGTATTGGTGCAACCACTTTCAGTGAATACAGAAAGTACATTTCTAAAGATGGTGCCTTTGAAAGAAGATTTCAAAAAATCGATGTACCTGCAAGCACCGTTGAGGAAACAGTTGCAATTTTAAGAGGTTTACAACCAAGATATGAAATACATCATGGAGTAAGAATCTTAGATAGTGCTTTGGTTTCCGCGGCCCACTTAGCCTCAAGATATTTGACTTATAGAAGTTTACCAGATTCTGCTGTTGATCTTATTGATGAAACTGCAGCAGCAGTTGCTGTCGCAAGGGACTCGAAACCTGAGGAATTAGATAACTTGGAAAGACAATACCATTTATTGGAAGTTGAAATCAATGCCTTAGAGAGAGATAAGGATGCTGATGCAGATTCTAAGGATAGATTATTATTGGCCAGAAAGAAGAAGGAGAACTTGGAAGAACAATTAGGTCCATTGAGAGAAAGATTCAATCAAGAGCGTGCAAGTCACGATCAATTAATAGCAGCAAAGAGAAAGTTGGACGAATTATTCGTGAAGGCCCAAAATGCTGAAAGAATTCATGATACTGCCACTGCAGCAGATTTAAGATATTTTGCAATTCCTGAAGTTGAAAAGCAAATTGAAGCTTTAGAGATTAAGGTAGCTGAAGAAGAAGTTGAATCTACCGATGCTTTATTAAGAAATGTTGTTGGTAGTGAACAAGTTGCCGAAACAGCTGCAAGATTAACTGGTATACCAGTAACAAAGTTAACCCAAGCTGAAAATGCCAAATTAATTAATATGGAGAAGGAATTGTCATCTGCAGTTGTTGGTCAAGGTGAAGCAGTTAAAGCAGTTTCAAATGCTGTTAGATTGAATAGATCTGGTTTAGCAAATCCAAATCAACCAGCTTCCTTCTTATTCTTGGGATTATCTGGTTCTGGTAAGACTGAATTAGCTAAGAAAGTTGCAGGATTTTTATTCGCTGATGAAAGAGCAATGATCAGAATTGATTGTTCTGAATTGGGAGATAAATGGTCAGCATCTAAACTTTTAGGAGCTGCTCCAGGTTATGTTGGATATGAAGAAGGTGGTATTCTTACTGAAGCATTATTAAGACGTCCATATTCAGTTATCTTATTTGATGAAGTTGAAAAAGCTGCTCCAGAAGTTTTAACAATATTATTACAAATTCTTGATGACGGTAGAGTTACTTCTTCCCAAGGTAAGCTAGTCAACTGTTCTAATGCTATCATTATAATGACATCAAATCTTGGAGCTGAATATATAAATGCTTCAAAAGGTGCTAAAATCGATGAACAAACCAAGGAACTTGTGATGACATCTGTTAGAGCTCATTTCAGACCAGAATTCTTAAACAGAATTTCAAGTACTGTTGTCTTTAATAGATTATCCAAGAAGGCTATTGCCAAAATCGTTAAGATTAGATTGGTTGAAATTCAGAAAAGATTTGCTGCCAATGGTAAAGCTGTCACATTAGATGTTGATGATAAAGCATTGGAGTATTTGATTGTCAATGGTTATTCTCCAGATCTTGGTGCTAGACCATTGAACCGTCTTATTCAAAGTGAATTATTGAATAAGTTAGCAGTTTTATTGTTAAAGGGACAGATCAGAGACAAAGAGACTGCAAGAGTTACCGTCAATGAAAAGGGATTAGATGTGATTCCAAATCATGAGGTCGAGGACGTTGATATGGCTGACGTTGATGTGGAAGATTGGAAAGATAGTGATGATGATGACGATGAAATTGTTAATTCAGGAGACCTTGATTAAAACAACTGTTGTTTAATATTTAGCAATAATAATAAAAAGTATACATAATTATTAAATATGGAGTCCATTAAAGTAGTGGTATATTTGTAGTATAGAGTGATTAGTAGAGAATAACTTAGTGGTATTTAAAATGTAAAAATGTCGAAAGAAGCCAGTTTCTGTTGCTCTGATACATATTCTTCACCATTAAGTTTGTAATATTAATGGAAAATTATTAAATATTCTTGCAAAACATCAAAGTTGATACTGGAAAATCTAATACACTAAAATACACCAACAGAATGTATTGAGAATGAAAAACGAGTTGAAAGAGCATAGACTATCGTGGTTTACCAGCTTTAACAGAGCTACGTAAGCTATTTGGTAAACTAGTTGCAACTCATCCATACACCCACACAATGTGCAATCATAAGGGTTACAAGTAACTCTACAGAGACTCTACAGAGACTCTACCGAGAGAGAAAAAAATACCAAAATTGATAGAAGGATACTTTGGAACAACTGGGTCACACTCATTTCTTTATTTAGCTATCTTTGTTAGAATTCCGTAGAACATCTGTAAAGACTGACTGGACTTTATACTGCTTCGATGAGATGAGGTCCTGCACATATACACCATTTCTTGTTAATTACATAGTGAAGTTTCTAAGAGATGACAATTACTTGTTGAATATAACACATCCATAGAAGCTTCAGTTACCACTGATTCAAGGAATATCCTAATCCACTATCAAACAGACAACAATTTCTTCCGACTTCCCAGTCCACTCTTATCTCAGGTTGGTGCAGTTCAACTCAATCCACACTAATCATCAGATCGTGCATCTACCGAAAACTCCATCGCATGAAATTTGCCTTCATCTTCAATTTTTGACTCACAGTTAAACTTCTATTCAATACCTTTGATAGCACTTTCTATCTTATTTTAAGAAATATATAAACATGGCTACTAGAACTCAGTTTGAAAACTCTAATGAGGTTGGTGTGTTTTCCAAGCTTACCAACTCTTATTGTCTTGTTGCTGTTGGAGGATCAGAAAATTTCTATTCAGCATTTGAAGCAGAACTTGGAGATGTCATTCCAATTGTTCACACAACCATTACTGGTACCCGTATAGTTGGTAGAATGACCGCAGGCAATAGAAGAGGATTATTGGTACCTACTCAAACTACTGATCAAGAATTAATGCATTTGAGAAACTCATTACCAGATACTGTTAAAATTCAAAGAGTTGAAGAAAGATTATCAGCATTAGGTAATGTTATTTGTTGTAATGATTATGTTGCATTGGTACATCCAGATATTGAAAGAGAAACCGAAGAATTAATTGCCGATGTGTTGGGAGTTGAAGTATTCCGTCAAACTATTGCAGGAAATGTTTTGGTTGGTTCTTACTGTGCTTTATCAAATCAAGGTGGTTTAGTTCATCCTCAAACTTCAATTCAAGATCAAGAAGAATTATCTTCATTATTACAAGTTCCTTTAGTTGCTGGTACTGTTAACAGAGGTTCATCCGTAGTTGGTGCTGGGTTAGTAGTGAACGATTGGTTATCAGTTGCTGGTTTAGATACTACTGCACCAGAGCTTTCTGTGGTGGAATCCATTTTCAGACTTCAAGATGCTCAACCAGATTCTATTTCTGGAAATTTGAGGGATACTTTAATCGAAACCTACTCATGAGTGTGTGGTATTACAAATATTTTGTTTTCGAGACCAAAAATTTTTTTTGGAGTTTTTGCATTTCTAGGAAGTAAGTGATCTGTACATTAGATAATATACAAGCAACAAGGGAAGTGCTAATGTAGTTGTGAATACAGGGATACAAGCTTGTAGAGTGGCAATGGTAAGGTAAAATAATTTATGATTGTAATAGACACCATGGTTTAGATACCATTGTTCAGCCAGTCCAGTTCTTTCCATCCATCTTCTTCATCGCAATTAGACTGGGTGTACGAGTGTAAAGATGAAAAATTATAAAGCGTTGAAAGACTCCAGTTCAGTTAGTTACTATCGGTATTCAATCAAGAAAATAGTTCCAAAATATTGAATAAACCCTCATATCCACTAGCCTGGGTATTCCGAACCACATCTCTCTTTTCAGTCGTAGAATCTATCTCATTCCCAGCCCAAATAGCCAAAGAAGAACTCTCCCCCAAGCAGCTCACGATCTTCGGTTTTCCCCAATTCTATTCAGAATCACGTGCTTCCAATATCATATGTTCATACTCAAAAATTAGCTTTGAGGGTGCATAATGAACGTTGGTAACAAGAACCACCAACAGAGTAGCAATTGCTTCAATACTACGTCTAACGGCTATTCCAATTGCATTGTCGACGTTATAATTTGTTATAATGGATTATTACGGAATACCACGAGGTTCTATTCGAGGTGAAGCACTCAAGAAACTTGCAAAGACTACACTAGAGAATGTCAATGCCGTTAAGAGTGAAACTTCGTTTCTTCAAGATAATTTCTTCAATCTTGTTTCTGACACTACAGATGAAGACTGCAATGAAAGTAGTCAATCTTTTTTGAGGCCAAGGTCATTTCAAACTGTCATGTCTGCTAAAGAGTATGAAGTTTTGATAGCATTATGTGAGTCCACAGAGATTAATATTCGTTCGTTAAAACATGCAAAAGTACTCTTAAGAAAGTTCCGATCGTATTTGTTGGATTTATCTGAACAGGAGTTTTCTAAATCAATTATATTGACAGGAAATGGAATTAATTTGTCGCCATGGTTAAACCTTTCGGAAAAGTTAACTGGAGCAATCATAAATTTATCTACCAAATATAATAATCAGTTATTGAAATTCTCTTTATCCATTTTACAGGAGATGATCAAAGTGTTTTTCAGATCTGGTTCAAAAGATGGAGAGGTAGTTAAAGGATTGGGATTTAGAGCAAGAACAGGAACTGGTGCCAAAGGCAGAAATACTGGTGGTTCTCATGGTACATCCAATGGCTCTGTTGCTAACAGAGATAAAGCAAATGGATCATCTTACGACGATAATACTACTTCTTCCAATCACGAGCCATCCCCTACTACAGATAGATCTTCCAATTCCGGACCTTCTACCACCACTGGTCCATCTCTCACTACGGAACCATCTTCAGTCACAGAACCATCTGAACTTTCCTCTACTACCGGTCCATCACTTACGTCTCCAGACCTTGCTCCAGAACATTTTTACGACGCCAGTTCTACGCCAAGTAATCCTTCCAATTCATCCTTCGAGTATAAAATGTCTCATTACTTAACAATTTTGGGATTTATCAGAGCGCTCACCAAAGATTCTAAGATCTTAGTTCAATCCAATGATTCGTTCAATATCTTTGTTTTACTCGATTCAAAAATTGATAACCCCAAGTTTCTTAACGGAGTCGAATCTTATTCAAACAAAAATTTTTCAACCTTGAACGACCAGGAATTTGCGATGCAATTCTCCCCAATTCTTTATATTGAGAGTATGAGTAAATTGATGTGTTCCATTGCCAATGAGATCATTGGAAATTCTCAACCTGACCAATCGTTGCTTGAATTCATCTTATCTAAAGTTGCTAATAATTTAAATGAACAAGAAGATGAAGATATTTCAGATAGCATAGAAGGTGATGAAAGTGACAAAGTAGACATGGACAACACAGAACTGATACGAGATCTAGATAGTAATGGTAACCAATTTGAATCGTCTATCGCTGGAGTTAGTTTTACTCCCAATGGAATCTCAACACCTACTCACTCGTTAGAGATTTCTTCTAGTTTTATGACATACATTAAGATAATTTCAGACATTGCCATTCAGAAAATGGAATTTTTGGATCGTGGAGAGACTTATATTGTATATTCTACTTTCAGTAGATTGAAGCTTGGATATTTAGCCAAAAGTTACAACTTACAAATTATAGGATGTGGGATGTTCACCGATAATATTGACTTCAAAACTTCCAAAAAGATATTCAAAAATTGTTTATCAATCCATGACGTTATGCTTGATTCAAACCTTGGTCCAAGTATTATTCAGCTAGGATCGTTGTCAGTGTTTAAAGATGAGCATATTGGATCTTCATTAACTAGAGCTTTTACATCATTGGTTTCTAACCCTGAACTAGAAAAAGGTTACTGTCAAATTGCATCGAAGAGTGTTGGATTGGCTTCTAAATTGTTATCCCAAGATGCAATTGTAACAACTATTTATGCATTGACTAATTTATTAGTTACTGGGAACGACTTACCAACAAGAACTATTAGGAGAAATACAGGAAGTAGTAGGTTTGATACTTTATCAGCTAGGGATCTTACTAATCTTTCCAGGATTCCGTCTGAGACATCCATGCAAACTTTTGGTAAAAGGAATGGAACGGGGCCAGCAGCTGGTTCATCTATACGGCCCGATAAAATTTCCGTGAACAATGGACATCGTGGAGGTCATACCCATACGAATGGGTATAGCAAAAACATTGATATTATTTTAGAAGGTGATAATAACGAGGAAGTTGCTGGAGGAGCTGACGAGCATCTTGATGAGCATGTCGAAAGACGTCTTCATAACCCCAAGCAGAATGCCATTGAAGAATTTGACGAAGTTGACTATTCTAAAGTGTATGAAAATGCTATCATTGCAATCAGTGAAATCACTCAAGCGTGTAATGATAAGAAGGTAACCACATTGGCGGTAACTATTTTGTCACAAAAGCTAACTAAAATTGATTCAGAGATATCGACAATTCTTCTAGACGGACTTATTTCTTGTGCACCATATCTCCCCGATAAGGAGTTTTTGATTTTGCAGAGATTACTCAATAGACTTAGTAGCCAGATGTTAGAGAATAAGAATGATATAATGTTTGAACGAATCATCCAAGCAAAAATGAAGTTATCTAGTAAGATAAAACAAACTAATCCATTATATTTGGTTTATTTAAAGGATATTTTGCAATCAATAATCAGTAAAGGAGATGTTCAAATTTTGGAGCATCACAGATCACACGTTGAAATTAGTGAGATTGGAGAGCAAATTGGAACCTTTTTAAAGCCTTTGGCAGAGTTATTACCTAACGTATACGACGAGGAGAATAAGTTAACAATCAAAGATCCTGAAACTATTAACTTGTTTCGAAATATTTGGTTTAATATGGTGGTCCATGGCTACTCCACTAAATCTAAGTTAGCAATTAAATATGATGAAGAACTAAAACGAATTGCCTTTAATTCTCCTCCGTTAGCTTCAGAACTTTCTTGGGATAGAACTGAGACTTCCCTTGAATTGAATACTGTATTAAGGAGAGGTTCTTCCAACCATAATGTCAAGGAGCATAAGCATGATTTGAACAATATCTTTGAATTACCAAGAAACATATCATACCCCAAGTTGATGTTTTTGTCAGCAACAATTTTCGCTGAATCTCTTAGAGTGAAATTAGGTGATTGTTCAACCATATTGAAATATTTTTCTGATCCGTCGATCATTACCAGTGGAATTGATAAATTTATTGGATATATTTCATTTAAAATCATAAAAGATTATATTTATCTCATCAATTGCGGAGCAAATAATTCATTCACATCGAAAAATATTGCAAAGCAATTAACCAAGATGTTGGCATTATGCTGTCATAGAATCGAGGAACTACAAGATGCCTCATTACAATGTTGTGATTTGTTGATCAATAGAATTCCTTCATCCTTGATGAACAATAGTAGTTTATATACATTGTTCGATATATTAACAGTACTTTTCCAAAGTATTTTGGACGGTGATAAGAATCAATACAACCCTACTAGTATATACTACACCAAATCTTTCAATATTTTAATTTCATTGTCTGATTCATACAGTTGGAGGAAAGAAACTTTTGGGAGATTTCACGAAAAATCTCGAAATTGGTTGAAATTGATATTAATCAAATCAAATGAAGATGTTAGAAATTTGATCCAAAACTATATATATGATCAACTGACAAGTACAAAGTCTAACCAGTTTGGTCTACTGTTTGCTTTGGAAATGATAGGTAATATCTCAATCAACGATAAAGAGTTGTTGAACAACTCTCAAATTTCTATCCAGAACTTCAATTTCAATTTCAGCTTTAGTTTGAGATTCAATTCTTTAACATTGAAGAATTTGAAAGAGAATTCTAGCTATCAAAACGAAAATTTGGATAACGAGTTCAATAACGTTAGGAAGACCTATAAAAAGATCAAGAACATGATCCTGGGTAATCGAGAGCATTACGACCACAATCACAACCACCAAAACTTGTTAAAATTACATTCCCATGAAATTATTAAGTTTCTAAATGATTGTGGAAGTCTTGTATTGATATATAACCTCAACTCTGGAGAGATGATAAGATACCTTATTGATATTTCTTTTGAAATATTTGATGGCGATATTATTACAACTCTAATTGATATTCTTTACTCAATTACAAAAATCAACAAAAGTTTGAACTACTTGATAATATCGGAAATCTTGAAATATTGGGAGATCTCTATGCAATTGAATAAAGGGTTTTACTCTACATTGTACGATATCCAAAGTTCAGAATTCTCCTTGATGGAGTATTCTCCTTCTAACAAGAACCTATTGAATTATTTGACTAGTTTTGTTAACAAGCTATTCAAACCTAATTATTTGATCATTAAATTGTTCTCCTCAAACTTTGAATCAACTTTGAACCAAAGTGACCATTTGTTGAAGCTTTTCACAAGCTTCATTGAAATTAACTTGAAAAATTTCAATAAAGCGTCATACCATCCTTTTGCGAGATTGATAAGGTTTGAGTTGATCAAATTTGCAATCAATTTGTTAAACTACCACATTAAATTAGGCTCTAGGTGTGTTCAATATCTTACTGAATTAATTTTTGACGGCTCATTGTCTTGGTTCAAGAAGAAATTCAATTATCCTTATGGCTCTAACTTGTTGAAGATTAAATTAGATTTTGATTTATTGAACGAGATTTCGGTATTGATATCAAATTTGAGTACATTCAATTTAAAAGTGTTGGAGTCAAAGAAGATCTTATTGATGTTCTTCCTTGATGATGAGATCTCGAAGTTGTTGGTGTGGTTGAATCCAATCGACCCTAAGGACTCAAAAGGGAAATACATTTTGAACAATATTAACGAGGACCATATTATGAATGCATATATCTTTGATCCAATATTGGCAATTAACTTATCCTTGAGGTATAAGATCAAAAATTTAGACTTAATATTACAGAAATTGATTATCAACAATCCATTGCCCTCTATTTTTTATGCAGATGCAGTTCAATATTTCATTGGAATTGATAGCAATGGAAGCAATGGTAGCAATAGCTTTAAGGTGAAGCCATCGTATCACTTACTCTTTTGGGAACCAATATCTCCCATTGATTCAATCACCCTATTTTTACCTCCTTTCAACAACAATCCGTTTATTCTACAATTCACTATGAGATCACTTGAAACTCATGATGTCAATTTGACCTTCTTCTATGTTCCTCAAATAGTCCAATTGTTGAGATTTGACTTGAAGGGCTACGTAGAAAGATTTATAATCGAAACAGGGAAGATTTCCCAATTGTTCTCCCATCAAATAATTTGGAACATGTTGGCAAATAGTTATAAAGACGAAGATTCTTTATACCCTGATTCAATCAAGCCTAGATTAGACAAGATCCAAAATGAAATGATTAAATCATTTTCTGTTGATGACTTTAAATTTTATGAGAAAGAATTCAAATTTTTTAATGATATCACTAACATCTCTGGTAAATTGAAGCCATACATAAAGAAATCCAAGGCTGAGAAAAAGGTTAAAATTGATGAAGAGATGTCGAAGATTCAAGTCTTGGATGGAGTATATTTACCAAGTAACCCAGATGGTGTTGTGATTGATATCAATAAAAAATCAGGTAAACCGCTACAAAGTCACGCCAAGGCACCATTCTTAGCGACCTTCAAAATTAGAAAGGAAGTCACTATATTTGATGATGAAGAGAAAAAGGTTTCAATAGAGAAATGGCAGAGTGCTATTTTCAAAGTCGGGGATGATTGTAGACAAGATGTTTTGGCTATACAATTGATCTCAGTGTTTAGAACCATCTGGAATAATTCAGGTATCGATTTATATGTTTATCCCTACAGAGTCACGGCTACAGCACCAGGATGCGGAGTAATTGATGTGTTACCAAATTCAGTTTCGAGAGATATGTTGGGTAGAGAAGCCGTTAATGGACTTTATGAATATTTCACGACCAAATTTGGACCGGAAAGCTCTATTGAGTTTCAACAAGCAAGAAATAATTTAATCAAGTCGTTAGCCGCTTACTCAATTATATCTTACCTTCTCCAATTTAAAGATCGCCATAACGGTAATATCATGTATGATGAACAAGGTCATATATTGCATATTGATTTTGGATTTTGTTTTGATATTGTGCCTGGTGGAGTTAAATTTGAAATTGCACCTTTCAAGCTTACTCATGAGATGATATTAGTTTTGGGAGGTAATAGTAATACTCAAGCATTTAAATGGTTTGAGGAATTGTGTATAAAAGGATACTTGACTTGCAGAACTCATATGGAGACTATTGTTAGATGTGTCACACCGATGCTTGAAAGTGGGTTGCCATGTTTCAAAGACCACACAATAAAGAAACTCAGATCTAGGTTTGTACCAACAAAATCAGAAAAGGAGGCATCATTACATATGAAGTCATTAATTAGAAAGTCTATGGAGAGCTTGTATACTAAGGGATATGATGAGTTTCAAAGAATTACCAATGGTATTCCGTATTAGGTGAGAGAGAGAGAGAGAGAGAGAGGCGTACAATAAAATAGAAATTTTGACAATTAGGATATAACACAGATGTATGTTGTAGATCTCAAGATGTAGTGGAGGAGTTGTTTCCATATAGACGTGACAGAATCAATAAAGTTAGCAAAAGATTTGCTGAAAATAGGGACAGAATAACCCGTAAGTATGAGACAGAAAACTCAACAAAAAATTTAATCGTTAGAGAAGCATCCATAGAAAACATCAAAATCCTTAAAGAGACAGCAGAAGTCTACGAAACTAAGTCACAGACTTAACTACAGTCCCATCCAGACCTCTTCAACCTTCCTCTATGGTTGGTTCCATCTCTTATGCACTCCGCGCATCTAATCAGCCTGGTTATGCTATATGCACAACTGCAGAGGTCACTCCCCACTTCCCCAGTTAATCTTCCAATTTTTCAGTTTCCAGCAAAAACATAACTTACCCTAACATAATAATAGATGCTCAACACCCAAACAACCACACCATGACTCTCAAAACAAGTGAATGTGGTTATTGGCCAAGACTGTCTGGAGAATCGATCAAGCATTTCCTCTCCATATTTTTCACGTCACTCGCTTAATCTTAGGTGACCGATCTGCATACAACCCAGCCAAAATCAAGAAAAAATGATGTAATTGTCTTGGAAGAGGCTTGTACTGAGAGAGACCACGATTCACAGTTCTATTTTTATATATTGCAAGCAAAGACGTAATCAGGACATGTAAAGCACTCAAAAGGAAACAACAAAAAACAACAAAAATTCTGATTCTGAACACGACGATCGTCTTACAACAAGATTTAATTGAAAAGTATTTGTGTGCTCTGTATATATCATTATTTCAACCATTCCACATTCATTACTCCCAACTTTGCTGTTTGGTGAGACGCTCCTTTGCCTCTTTTTCATTTCTTTTTTATTTATTTTATTTTTATTTTTGGCTCAATTTCTTTTTGATTTTTGATTCTGCACGCATTTCTAACCTAATTAGATGTTGATTATAAAGTTGACATAGAGGCATCGTTGAAATTGTAGAGGTTTCAACCGTTATTGATAACAATAAAAATAATTTTTCAACTATTCTCATTTCTTTCACTCTTTTTATTACAAATTTTTGAGTTTTTGAGTTCCAAGGATGAGAACGTTTCAGTATTCCATCTTTTGGATATTATGTTGCTTGGTTAATTTAATCAGTGGGTTATCTCATATTCAATCAACATCACTTTTAACATGTATGGACGGATCACAATTCACAGCTTCACATTTCAATGTTGTTTATTACCCTTCAAATTCTACTGTCATTTTCGATGTTGCTGCTATTTCAAATATTGATGCTAAAGTAGAAGCCAATGTTAATTTGATCGCTTATGGTCTTAATGTTTTACAAAAAAATATTTCTCTTTGTTCGTTAGATTACGGATCAATTTGTCCATTAACAACTGGTCATATGGATCTTAATTCATATTATCAGTTAAGTAAAAGTATTACTTCTTTAATTCCTGGAGTGGCGTTTACCGTTCCAGATTTGGATGCTAGAGTTAGAGTAGTCTTAACTGATACTGAAACAGGAAATGATTTGGCTTGTGTGGAAGCAGTATTAAGTAATGGAAAAACTGTTCAAACTAAATATGCTGCTTGGCCAATTGCTGCTATTTCTGGTTTGGGAGTTATTACTTCAGGGGTGGTTTCAGTTATTGGTCATTCAAACACTGCTGCACACATTGCTTCTAATTCCATGTCTTTATTCGTCTATTTCCAAAGTTTGGCTATTTGTTCAATGATGGCAGTTGCCAAAGTCCCTCCAATCGCTGCCGCTTGGGCTCAGAATTTCCAATGGTCTGTTGGTATCATTAAGCTTGGATTCATTCAAAATATCGCCAACTGGTACGTTCAATCAACTGGTGGAACTCCAACTGATATCCTCGGTTCATCATATTTATCTATTTCGGTCCAGAAGAAGGCTAAAAGATATTATGATCAAGCTATACAGAACAGCTTCTTGAATGATTTATATATTCAACAGAAACAAGATCACCTGTTAAGTCCTTTCTCAAAGAGAGCTTCTATCACTCTTGATAGTGACAACTTTGGATACAGTGATTCATTGAATTCAACTCTTTACTCTACTGATGAGAAGGATTCTAAATTAGCCTCCAAGATCTTGGTGTTAAGAGGAATTCAAAGAGTGTCCTATCTTGCTGGAATTGAAATTACTTCCTTGTTTATGACCGCAATCATCTTTTTAATTTTCTTTGGATTTGTGATGATTGTTTGCTTGATGCTTTTCAAGGCAATTATTGAAATCTTGATTAGATCCAAAATGATGAACGAAGGTAAATTCAATGAATATAGACAACAATGGTCATATATTATCAAGGGAGCTCTCTATAGATTATTGATGCTTTCATTTCCTCAGGTAGCTGTGTTGTCCTTGTGGGAATTCACGGAAAGGGATTCTGCTGGAACGGTAGTTATTGCAGTTTTCTTATTCATTATCAGTTTTGTTTTATTATTCCAGGCAGCTATAAGAGTTTATATCAAGGGAAACCGTTCAGTTAAACAGTTTAAGAACCCTGCTTATCTTTTATTTGGTGATGGTATCTTCTTAAATAAGTTTGGATTTCTCTACGTCCAATATAGAGCAGATTGCTATTACTTTGTGTTAGTTAGTTTGACTTACATCCTATTGAAGTCTTTATTTGTTGCAGTTTTACAAAATAATGGTAGACCTCAATCGGTCATATTCTTTGCCATCGAGTTAATCTATTTGATTATCTTATGTGTTATTAGACCTTATATGGATAAACGTACCAATGCATTCAATATTACCATATCGGTTGTTTCCACTATCAATGGATTATTCTTCATGTTTTTCTCATATATTTTCAATCAACCACATGTGGTTGGATCTGTTATGGGAATTGTTTATTTCGTATTGAATGCGGTGTTTGCCTTGTTTTTATTGATCTTCACCATTGTCACTTGCGTATTGGCACTCTTGTACAAGAATCCAGATACAAGATACCAACCAATGAAAGATGATAGAGTATCGTTCTTACCAAGATTCGATAATCCAAAAGGAAACTTGAATAGTAAGACTCCAGGTCTCAATAATGATTTATCTTCAAATTCTATGGAATTAACTGCATTAGGAGCTACTGCTATGAAGGGACATGAGAATGTCAATGGTGGAAAGCAATTTGAAGATGATTCGGTCTACGACGAAGAAGATTTCAATTCAAATGCGTATCATGATGAAGGAGATTCTGATAGACAAAGAAATTCTTATTATGAGAATTATGAACCACAGCAACCAACTTCTACTATAGTTGGAAATCCTGCAAATGCTATGAATCCTTATTCAACTTATAGAACTGCCAGATATAATGATAGCCAAGAAGGTTCTAGTTCTAGTGGTGCCAATCGTGTGAACTTCCATTGATTCAATATGGTGAGGTTTTTAGACACATTCCGTCTTTTTTTCAATTTGCATTTATATTACTATTTTTATTTCAGTCAGCTAGCTACTCGAGGATTTATTGTGATGTACAGTGATGTATATTTAATGTTCTAATAAGTTGAATCATGCTCTCTCTCTCTTTTTTAGAGTCATGCTGATATTATTAGAGCTATACAAGGAGATTTTAGTCTGTTGTACGGCATTAGCAGTTCGATACTAGCTTAGCCAAAGTGAACTTAGTTAACACAGGCTCAGCAAGGCTAAACCTTAACTTCCTTTTTACATATTACCTTTTTAGCTTAAACAATCACATCGTGTTATACCTCTTCTTGTACTTTAATTCAGCACTCCAAGTCCCTTTTGTTGATTAGCTCAAAGTATATAAACAATGATCTTCCGCCGTCCTGTAACCTCCAAACGGTCACTGATCTCGTACAACTCACCTCTGTCGTTAAGAATATACTCCTTAATGGGTTTCCCAGTCATTGGATCAATATCCATATTGTAGTTTACAGGAGCATTGTATTGTTGATTCAAGCCTTTGCTACTATAGTCTGTGTTGATCCCTTCTAATAGGTTCAATCTAGAGATATAGAACGTAGTTAAGAACATTATAAGGTTGATAAACCATACAAAGGTCGATATTATAATAAAGGCACTGACAGCCTTTCTTATTCGGCATTGAGCAAGGGTTATACAGTTGTCATTTGGTAAAACCGTAGATATGGCCATTATAAACGAAATTATGTTTAGCAATACTGCAAGAACGCAATAGAAGCTTCCATTTCGCTTTTCAAAGTTGACGACTTTTGTTATGAAAAGAAAAGAAATAAATAACGATATCGATCCGTCTGCAACAAAGAATTTATAGATCCCATACGTAGGCTCGTAGTTAAGTAAGATCCCAGACAACGTCACTACAATAACAGCAAATATCATCTCAATTACATGGATCACGATGTTTGCAGTGATGATGAATTCTGTCTCCTTGTACTCATTAAAACCGACAAATCTACGAGTAGGTATGGTAATGATTGGCCGGTTCATGATACTCTGTATAAGTTGTCGTTCAATGTCTCTTTTTTGAGAGTTTATGCTTTGAAGTTCAGTATCATTGGGGTTCTTGCTATATTGTCCGATGTTGTTACTTGGGGTTCTACCAGGCTCTCTCATGGCAGGCAAGTCGTTCTCGTGAATGAGTGTGCTGTCATACGAGGGACGATTCTGAGAGTATCTTGAATTTCTATTTTTGTTGTTGTTGTTGCTGTTGATATTGTTACTATTCATAAGATGCTTTTCATCTTTAGGTGGAAGGGGCGGTAACGATAAAGGAGCATCGTAGTTATATGGAAGCACATTGCGCGGATCTGTGGTATCTATCGGAGGCATTTGCAGTTGTTTCTGTGATTGGGATCTAGGCGGTATCGATTGTCTTCTTCGTATCAAATCGTCTTCTGCTTCCATTTGTCTTTGCAATTGATACGCAGTTTCTGCTTCTGCTTCCTTTTGTCTTCTGATTTGATAAGCAGCATCTGCCTCTGCCTCTCGTTGTCTTCTAAGTCTGTAGGCAGTTTGAGCCTCAGCTTCAGCACTTTCCACAGACTTATGTCTTCTTATTTCTGGATCATGACCCTGGACATCTCCTTCATCATCACCTACAGATTCTGGATACGGCATAAAATTGACTTGCTTGGGCTTATCTTCTGCTGCCAAATTATCGGTAGATGCCTTTAAGTAATAATTGTAGAATTCGTTCTTTTCGTCTTCTTTTGAGTTGCCAATTTGAGGCTGACTGGAGTTTCTTTCGGCAACTTCTAACAAAGTAGGTTGTCGTTTTGGGATTATAATCGATTCCTTCGACGCCATGATGCTGCTGTTATCATCTATAGCATAAATTGAGGTTGGGGTTGGGTTCCTTGACCGATTTCGGGGTGTAGGAACTTCATATTCGAATCTGGACAGATCGCTCACCACTCGTACGTCTTTCTGTCCGTACGGATTATATTCCAGCATTTTTAAATAGTGGACAACGGCTTGCAACACACAGAACTACCAAATAACACTGAATCAGGGTGCACCAGTTCTCTTGATATCAAATTAAATTCTTTATAGATTCAAGAAAAGGATGTTGCTATGGGGACTGAATTACCAAATCGAGCGAAATGAAAACAGTTCTGATACTAAAAGTGCTGCATTCCGCAGAAGATAGAATCATAGTGGTTCATGGTGGGTGTAAGGATGCGAGAGTGTAGGGATGCGTGAGTGTATTTCGTAGGAAAGTTCGCAGAACTGCTCAACTGCTCAACTACTCAACGGTCTCAGTTTGGACAATTAGAAGAATCGATGGTTATGAAAAAGAGAATGGAGAGAGGAAGAAAAGAGAATAGAGAGCAGAGAAAAAGTTCAATATCAGTAGTATTCATGGTAGTGCAGGGAATACACTTTTAGACAATGATGGATAACAGATAGTAGATAGCATTCCGCAAGGTGCAAGTGAAAAACTGTAGTCAGTAGTAAGGGGCTTCTTATTCGAGAATGTAGACCTGTACAATGTGAGGTTCAATAAAGTTCAATATGAAGTTGAACATAATCAAATCGCTCACTTAGCTCACTTAGTCATCGCCGCTTACCGAAATGTTTACACTTCTACCAGAAAAGTTTCAGACATTCGTTCTTCGAAGTTGGCCTGGCTAGCTCAATCGGTAGAGCGTTTGACTCTTAAATTAGAAGCCATCAAAAGGTTGCGGGTTCGACCCCCGCGTCGGGCTACTAACTTTATATTTTAATTTTTTTTGGCTCTGGTTTGCTTACATTTTGAGAGGTTATCTATCCGGGGATATCCTCAAGATTAGAAATGGATGAGACGGGACAGGAGTAAATATGCTACACATAATCTACGGAGTTGATCTCACTACTACGAAATACCTACGTAGCCACTATAGAGTGCCTCTAATATGTATTCTGGTAACTTGTCTCGATTTTCGAGCCCAAGATTCTTTCGGTAAAAGCTTCTCGACTCATGTAAAGAACTCCACTCTTCCCCTCCAACGTAGTCCCTACCGAGTTAGACATTGTATCTCGGAGTATTCAAGTTTACTGACAGATCAGAATGACTCTCTGTGCATCGCAGTTCCCTACATTCTCTCAGCTCCGGGAGTCATGATGTGAAAATTAGTAAAAAGTCATCCCGGCCACCTCGGAGGATGAGGAAGTGAACCAATCACATCGATTCCAGTTCCGAATAATTCAATCCATCACCAACCTCGTTCTCGGTCTGAAGCCCGCGCCTTCCTTAGCAAATAAGAGCTCGGCGAAAATGACCGTGTTGCTCAGTAAGGCAATTGGGTCAGGAAGCGGAGTCCGGAACCTTCAGCCAATTTGACGGAGTTGGTCTCATTGACATTTGGAAGACAATTTGTTAGTGAAGTTTGAATATTAGTGACAAGATTTGCTTTTTTTTTTAGTTTTCTTTTTGAGAAGTTTTCCTTAAATTAATCTTTTGATATATCCATCACTTCTTTCACTTAAAGATCATTTACATTTAAATATGTTACCCATTACACGTATTACTACCAGGGGCCCCATTGCCCTGATCATTGCAAGATCACTTGCCCTTCAATCCACACCTTCCTACAAACAGATTAAGAATGAACTTTCATTCCAAAGATTTGCATCTCAAACAGTAAAAGTACCAGATATGGCTGAATCTATTACTGAAGGTACTCTTAGTGCTTACTTAAAGAAAGTCGGTGATTATGTAAAGCAAGATGAAACAATTGCTACCATTGAAACCGATAAGATCGATGTTGAAGTTAATTCCCCAGTTTCCGGTACTATTACTGATTTATTAGTCGAAGTTGAAGAAACCGTTGAAGTTGGACAAGATTTGATAAAGATTGAAGAAGGTGAAGCCCCAGCAGGTAGCTCTGAAGCTCCAGCTGCTGCTCCAGCTAAAGAAGAAGCTGCCCCATCTCCAGCCAAAGAAGAACCAGCTGCTCCAAAGAAGGAAGTTGCTCCAGCCAAAAAGGAAGCTCCAGCTCCAGCCAAGAAGGAAGCCTCTGCTCCAGCCCCTGTTAAAAAGGAAGCCCCAGCTTCATCTGCTCAAACTTTCACCAACTTTTCTAGAAATGAAGAAAGAGTGAAAATGAACAGAATGAGATTAAGAATCGCAGAACGTCTTAAGGAATCTCAAAACACTGCTGCTTCATTAACTACTTTCAATGAAGTTGATATGTCTAACCTTATGGATATGAGAAAACTTTACAAGGATGAATTTTTAGAAAAAACCGGTGTTAAATTAGGTTTCATGGGTGCTTTCTCAAAGGCTTGTACTCTTGCTATGAAGGACATCCCAGCTGTCAATGCCGCCATTGAAAATAACGATACTTTAGTATTCAGAGATTACACCGATATTTCAATTGCTGTTGCCACTCCAAAGGGTTTAGTTACTCCAATCGTCAGAAATGCTGAATCATTATCCATATTAGGAATTGAAGAAGAAATTTCTGCTTTAGGTAAGAAAGCCAGAGATGGTAAGTTAACATTAGAAGATATGACCGGTGGTACTTTCACCATATCTAATGGAGGAGTTTTCGGATCTTTATACGGAACCCCAATCATCAACATGCCTCAAACTGCTGTATTAGGTTTACATGGTGTTAAACAAAGACCAGTCACTGTAAATGGCCAAATTGTTTCAAGACCAATGATGTATCTTGCTTTAACTTATGATCATAGAGTATTGGATGGACGTGAAGCCGTTGTATTCTTAAGAACCGTTAAAGAATTGATCGAAGATCCAAGAAAGATGTTATTAATGTAATAGAAGTTTGTGCTTAATACCCTATTATTCAAAGGAGCTTAAGTATTTATTAATATGTCATTTAAAGGTGTTTAGAGAGTAAAGAAGATGCAATACAGAACTATTAGCGGTGGTGTAGAGATTTAGAACAAGATAAGTAAGTAAAGCTATAATGTAGGATTTGTGAATGGAGACTAAATGATTTGTTAATATTTCCAATGTAATTTGGGACAAGAATCAGATTTGAGTTAAAAATATCGATCGGAACAGAGTTGCGAAGAGTATCAAGCCCTGCTCCTAACAGAATAGAAGAGAGATAGCTACTGGCGAGCAATATCATGAAAATTCTGCATATTTGTCATACCTAAGTGTCCTTCTCAAGAATTGTAGGTAGATTGACCTCAGAGCTGGTCAGAACTTCGAACAGATTATTGTATTCTTGGAGCGCAATTACCAAGCACTCGGTTTTAGTTTTAATACATAATCTGTGGTATCCCTCAAAAAACTCGTATTTCTTACAATTTAAGAGTGGTATAAGAATTTCAGTTGTTGGTGGCAGTAGCGAGAGCTGAAAGTAGCTTGACTTAATGGAGTTGGAATTGCTTGTGATTGGGTTTCTGCTGAATTTGGTTAAATAGTTAGACCATCTTATTCGATATTTAACATCTAAGGCAATCACCGCTAAAAAAATTATTGCTTTACAACATATCCTAAATGCATCTACTCACCCCAATATGTACTACTTCTACTGATCATCTTCAGAAACCTGCCAACTTCAGAAGTCTTCCTCGATCATTGAAAACAGTTTTCTTGAAAAACGACTTTTGATGTGATAATTAGGTTTGCATAGGAAACTAAAAAATACTCGTAAATGCGCATTAATTTACAGCTTTTGTTTACATCATACCTGATGTAGAAGGAAAATAGTTTGATGCGGACTAATTAGGCAATTAAATCGCTTGCATCAAATTAGAAAACAAAAATGGTTGCCGTAGACAAAGGTATCAGATGGTTTGATTTGGAACCATCGCAAATTATTTACTACTTTTCTTTGCTATTGTCAAGTAGAAATCATTAAGATAACAATTGTAACAGAAGAATACCAGTCAGTGGACTAGATCGTGCCAATTAAGGAGAACGTAAAACTTGATTAGGTTAGCCAATTCAATAAAATAAAAGAAAAAAAGGTAACTTGAACAACAGACAACCAGATAGAATCACAAGAATTAATCCCTATAACACCTAAATTTTGTTCCCTATTCTTTGACTCAATTTAATAATCTTAATTTTTTGAATCAAAGTCAGAGAAAAACATGGAGTTCGCTACTTGGGATCAAACTCCAGAGAAACCAATTCCAATACCAAACGTTGATTTTGATCAATATTTTAGTGGATACAATGAGATTGACAATCTTTTCAATGAAACTTTAGCTGGATTACTGGACCTTGACGTTCCTTCAGGGTTTGCTCCTATCCAACAAGAAAAGACATCACAACACCAGAAAAAACACACACGTAAAATCAGTGGTACTGCCATCTTTGGATTTTCAGAGCACAGCAAGACTCTTTCTATAGGAAGACTTGCTACAAACGATACAATTTACAAAGACTCCAGGAAGGATGGAAATGATTCAGAAAAATCTTTATCTCCAGGACAATTGTTCAACAACTTCCAGAATCACACCCAAGCAAGTACGTCCGATTCAATTGAAAGAAATTCTCAGCCCACAGATTTTTTATTCCAAACTGTGAAATTACAACATCCTGGAGAAGAAGAGGAGCTAGAAGCTGATTCAGCGGCCGAAAAGGAGCAGGATAGATTACAATATCTGGCTAAATCTGTAACACCAGAAGAGGATTTCTTAGTGACCAACGCTACTCCAAAGGCATACAAGTTTCCACCGTCACTATTAGCTCCAAAACAGCCAATGGTCAATAGTTATTCTGGAAAATACTTACAGGAATTTAACCAAACAAAGGTAATTGAGTATGCAGACGATATTGGGCCAATTTTAGGAGAAGATACAAACGAGGTAAGTTTTGAAAACATAGCTCAATCGTCTCCATTCAGAAATGTTGGCACAAACGCTGTCGATAATAGTAACTCTAGAAACAGACATAACCCTAACAACATCAACTCCAACATTAGTCAAATACACAACAATGCAGGCAAAGGTAGTACCAATCAAAATGGCTCCAGTTACAAATACGTTCCTATCCCAGTGCAAGACCCCAAAGCTTCTAATTTTAACTCAAAACCTGTCCTCTTAGCCCCTCCATCACCACCTGCAATGTCCAATGGCTCGCCAGAATGGTCTTCTCCAGAACCACAATCTCCTTCTCCGTCAAGAATATACAACAGTCTGGGAGCAGTTCCTTACAATGTGAACAATTTTTCTTCTCCATTACATCCTCAAGTATCAAAGAATTTCTACACTCCACAGTTCTTTTCAGACAATAATCCTCTGGGTTATCAGGAGCAGAACCAAATTGCTACTGCAAGATATCAAGCTGGTCCATATCACCCAATGGTGCCATCAGACGTGGTTGCAAGTCAAAATAGCTTTAATTCACCTCAAAGGTGCATGCAACCACTGCCGCAGGTGGTTCAGCAACAAATGCAAGTTCATCTTCAACTGCTGCCACTGCATCTTCCACCAAATCATTCTCAATTTGTTCCCCAATACCAACATCAACTCCAAAATCGTCCACAACATCACCCACAACATCAACTCTCATCTTCACCCGAACCTTCATCGTTAAATTCTTCACCAGTAAAGTATTACAGCCCATTGAGAAATAATCCAGATAATTGTATAGATGCCAATGCTACAATAATTCAATTGACTCCATTAAAGGATCAAATTCAAACAACTCCAAACAGTAAGGTGGATATCAAATGGTCACCAGTTATTTCATCAGGTGATAGATCTTCTAAGAATGTTAGAAGAGCGTTACAGCAATTCTCTCCCAAGCGGAAGGTGGA
This sequence comes from Chernovozyma aurita, assembly GCA_030566905.1. Classification (NCBI taxonomy): domain Eukaryota; kingdom Fungi; phylum Ascomycota; class Pichiomycetes; order Serinales; family Debaryomycetaceae; genus Chernovozyma; species Chernovozyma aurita. The sequence continues at coordinate 131,676 of JAKUBO010000019.1, forward strand.
AAAGACATCTTTACTTCCCCCAGGAGAACTCGACCAGTATTGGGAAGGACCAGACGAAAATAAAGTATTCACTTGTGTCTATAATGGATGTGGTAAGAAGTTTACCAGAAGATACAATGTGAGATCACACATTCAAACTCATTTGTGTGATAGACCTTTTGGTTGTACGTACTGTTCTAAGAAATTTGTTAGACAGCATGATTTAAACAGACATGTTAAGGGACACCAAGATGCCCGATATTATAAATGCCCCTGTGGGAAAGAGTTTACAAGATTAGATGCTATGAGAAAGCATAGAGCAAGAAATATCTGTGTTGGAGGAGTAGCAAGCAATGAGAACCATTGTGTAGTTAAACCAACTAAAATTAAGTCAGAGCTGGTTCTTCTTAATGAATATTCTTCTGATATGTTATCTGATGAACTTTCAGTTTTTAATCGATGAGATAAATAGTTGTCAACGCAGGTTACCATTCTCTCGTCTTATTATCTGTCTCTCCTCTACTTCTACTACTAGTTTTGCATTTCAATTCAAAGATCATTCAAGCTTCAAGATGATTATACAATAGGTGCTACTGCGAAGGGTGATGCAGTGAGGTACATGCCATTGGATGTATAGCTATCTGGCGTATAATTAACAAAAAGCGATTTTACAGGGTTTATAGTTTATTATATGTATAAGAACACTTAAAATATTGTTTGTTGGATGTAAGTAATCGATGTAGAAGGTCAATCTTAGAATTGTTTAGTTGATTTAGAGATCGCATCAGATGCCTCATCCAGATATGCAAAGAAGCCAATTGCGTTGTTTTTATGCAGCGCTAATTTTCTCTACCATGTGATGAGCACACACAAATTTGGACAAGGTTGTCATCTACATCTACATCCACCACTAACCACTAAACACACAACGGTATTTTGGAACCACTGGAGGCTCCCCTGACCGAGTCAACCATCATTTGTAGTCTTCTGATCTGTCTGTCTCTCTTGCTTCATAGTAAGACTTGAGTTCACAGTCCAATTAACTCCATAATATACATCCAAGAGATTGAATATCATTCATATATTCATTCTTATATACTATAACGGGCGGCTGGTGGTTGATCCTGCAACATGCTAATGCTCTTGTATATCATCTCCTTTGTTATGGTCTGGCCAACTCCTCCTTTGTTATGGTCTGGCCAACTCCTCCTTGATGGGACCAAGCTGCTTAAAGCTCTCCATCGTTCATCTTTTCTTCATTTTCGTGAAGTACCTCATTCTTTAAATCAAACCCAAGTTCCTGGTTCTCCATCTCTTCTTCTTGTTTGTGGATCTTCAAATGCTGATTCAAATTATCAGATCTACTGAACTTCTTATAACATATGTGACAATCATAAGGTTTCTCAAATGTATGCAACGATCTAAAGTGTCTCTTCAAATGCTCTTGTCTCTTGAACCGACGTGAACAATAACTACAGAGGAAGATCTTAGACAGATCAACCATATCTGCTTCCTTGTTCTCCTTACGTCCCCGAGTTCTAGCTTTTGAATTAATGATGCTAGTAGGGAAGATCTGTGTATTGGGAGGTAAATCCAACTCTTCGAGGTCCACTTTGACCTCTACTCCTTCCTTACTGCTATCGGTATTACACAGCTCAAGGTCAAGATTGTCAATATTTTCCTTCTTTTTGAGTAACTTGGATCCAAGAATTCTCTTAGAGGCGCTTGCAAACGAAGAACTCATGGGGTTTGACTGGGATCCCTGGAATACACCGTTTATGGCTGTCACATCAGTAGGTTCTTGCTTTACTTTGATGTTCTCTGAGGAATAGCTGCTAACACTGTCATGGAGACTATGCGATGAGGTATTACTATCAGTAACATATAGTTGTTGTTGCTGATGTTGTTGCAGCAATGGTTGAGTTTGAGATTGCAGTTCAGCTTTCTTAGGCTTATTTTTGATAAACAGCGAAGTGGTCACGATATTCTTCCTCTTACCGACCTTTTCAAAAAGTGCTGCATAATCAGGTTCGTTCGATGACACATTAGCATTGTTATGTGAAGTGATCAGCGAAGTTGATTCTAACACAAGTCCATTAGCATTATTGGAAGAAATGGACGGAATACTTGCTGATGACTCTTCTACAACTCCATCCATGGAATCATTAGGTTCTTTCTTGATTTCAGATTGTGCGACATTCCCATTGGAGCTTTCCTCCAAGGTCAGCAGCTTAAAACGAGTAAATAAACTTCTTTTAGCCTTTTTAGGCTTCTTTGACGAGTCTTCATTATTATCGTTGGAGCCTCCGAAATTAAGAAATTCTCCATTGGCAGTAAATCCATCCATATCGAACGCAGAAGAGGATTCCGGCTCCTCTACCGGGATATCATCCAATGGATCATCAGTCGGGAACGGGTCCGGGTTTCTATTTTTGAAGATACTACGAATAAGATGCTTTGATTGTTGCAGCTGATGTGTTTGCAGTTGCAATTCTTGAGGTTGCAGTTGTTGCATCCGCTGAAGTTGCAGTTGCAGCAGTTGCAGCAGAGATGCAAACGGTGGAGAATGTGTTGGAGATGGTGGTCCAGATCCTTGTCTCTGATTGCGGTCGCTCATGAACGGAATGTAGTTGGTGAACGAAAAACCGGTGTATCTAGCTGGAAATACCGACGACGATTGCTGGCTATTGCTGTTGGATCTCTGACTGTCAATGGATGCTCTGCTCTTAGTATAAATGTCAAATGAAGATCTTGGATGATTAGAAGCTGGAGGCTGGTCCATAGAGTTCCGTGAGAGATATTGCTGAGCTGAAAAAAATGACACTTGGGCTGAATGCAACGACCCTACTGAGGGCGTATGCGAATTTACGGTAGTCAAAGGTGAAAGATCAGGGAACAAGGTAAGATCACCTCTGAGGGCATCACTCGAAGGACGAGGATGCAGGGATGATAACGAAGCCTGCTGCAGATATTGTTGATAAGGATACAACGATTGCTGTTGCTGTTGCTGTTGCTGTTGTTGAGCTTGATGCGGCAGCTGTTGAGTAAATAGAGACTGCGCTTGTTGGTCAAGATTTTGCTGCAAGTCTTTACCTTGTTGTTGTGCAAGATGAGATTGAAAACCTTCTTGCTGTTGGAGCATCAGTTGGTCTACCGAGGGTGATGCATCCACACTGCCCCAGCCGTTGACTTGAGTCTGCTGTCTTCCATCACCATCCTGGGCCATGTTATCATCGACCATCGGATCAAAGAAGAGTTCCAGCTCGATTGTAAACGCAGGAGACTCTTCCATCTCCAGGATTGCGCTGGGCTGGAGGTTGTTGTTTTGAGGAAGCTGGTAGCGATCTGAGTTCGACAAAAATGGATCATCGTAGTTTTTCTGGAACATCAGTTGCGGGTCAATATTTGAGTTGGGGTCGGTGCCAAGGGAGTTTAATTTGTCATTGATGGGGGTTCCGAAGTTGAATGTTGATCCGAGTGAGTCCACGCAGTTATCAGCAAGTCTCAGGTCCTGAGATGAAACTTGTTGGTTCGCAGAGATTTGAGAGTCTCCTTGAACACCTCTTTGGTGGTGAACTTGATGAGTGACATCAGCCGAACCCAGTTCTTGATCTGGACCTTGTATCAATTCATGACTTAACGCTACCACGGTAGAAATGGCTCCAAAACCACCATCATCGCTTCCAATATCAGACCGATCAAAGGTGGCAGTTCCTTCTACGAAGGCCGAAGCAGCATTTGAAACTCCAAAGTCCTGTGGTTGTCCCAGCTGTACCAGCAGCCCTTCCCATTGTAACTTTAAATCATTAATATATACTGTAGGATCTTCTCTCAATTGTAGAGTATCCTCTTGATCATCGGGATACTGGCCCAGGTCCATCATATAGACGTCTTTTCCTGTGTTGTAGTCCATGGCTGAGGTGCCTAGATAATATACAAGTGCACTAGTATACCGTATAAATCAACACGAAACACAATGTAATACAACTGACGGTGATTACCAAAGCGGTGGAAAGAACGGATTGAATTTTCGAAAGTCCAGTTTAGATTTTTTTTTTTTGACTTTCCAACAACAAAATGTCCCCCAAAGTACTCGTGATGAAGTTAGTAGCTAACCGCGGGAAAGTCTCAGTTTGTGCCTAAGATTGCGCTAAAATGACAGCGGAGACTTTGACAGCTTGCATGCAAGAGAGATGATTGTATCGTAAATTTGGTGTTACTCACTATCGGTCATTATATGCTGCATGTTCAAGGGTGCGAGAGGTGGTGCGTCGGGCGAGATTGTGAGGTAATATTTGGCGGGCTGGTGGGCGATCCGATTACAGTAGAACATCGGCTGGGCCCATGCAGGAAACGACACACCACCAGGGACAGCTAGATGAGAATCGGGGGAGGGGGAGCAGTGGGGGCTATAACGGACAAGGACAAGGATGAAAATAGAATGAAATGAGGCAGGAAGAGGTAGTGATAGAAGAGCCAGTCAACCGGAGGAGGAGGAGTGGGTGGTGTGACAAGAGGATTGGATTAAGTGGCAAGAGGAGTGGGTATGACACACAAGGATTCTTTGTTAATACTGTGTTAATACTTTGTTTGTACTGTGTTAATACTGTGTTAATACTTTGTTTGTACTGTGTTAATACTGTGTTAATGCGGTGTTAATACTATGATAATCTGTTGCACTCATGTACTGAATTAGATTCCACTGCGATTTTTTTACTAAGATAGTTAGCACGAGCGGAGCGAGCCAAGCTCTTCCAAGTAGCTCTCCGTGAGTGGCGGCTAGCGGAGCGTCGTTGTGTTCCCTAGACATGGTGTAGTTGTCCACCACTAGTCAACACACTTTATTGAGATACAACATTGGGTCCATGGCACCGCTCCGCTCGGGCCACTTTGTGGAGACTCCTCCTACAGAGGGCAGTTCCATACAGGAATGCAGACAAATCCTCTAACTCGCGCAGCGAGACAAGCCCCACGCAGTGTCTCTCCGCGAGCAGCGGTCAGGGGAGAACAGGAGAGGCAGCAGCTGGAAGAGGCAATTTGTACGTCTAATAAGATGCGCTAGGGAAGCCTCTGCGGTGTGGGGACCTGCGGCGTGCCATCTTGTATTGGTAAGCGGTGATAGCATAGTGGGCCATGTATTTAATTGTAGTGACGAGGAGATGAGGAGTTTGAGTTAAGTCAAAATCAAATAATCATATCAGAGTGTCAAAAACTGCATCTACATAGTCGAGAACACGGTCTACAAGGACTGAACTAATGGTAATTGTACATATACTACATAATAGTTACATCTAAGTGCCGTTGAGAAAACCATCGCAACAACGGTATGAGTGGAACGGAGAGAATGAAAGTCCGAAAGTCCGAGAATTTAAAACAAGATTAAGAATCGGAGTTCCCCGACGGTATTCTCTGTCTCAAATCGTTGGTAGAGCTTTCTTCTTGTTCATCGGGAATTGTGTCCAAGTCAGGATTGACCACTCGAAGGACCGATCTTCTCTTCGATCCTACCAAGACCTGAACCTCCATGTTATCATCCACCGAATCGCTCTCTGTGTCAGTGTCAGATTTGGGCTCGTAGGCGAATCCATCATCAAAGAGTTGGTTGGGAGATTTTCTGAGAGTTCCCGTAGAGGCTCTCTTTTTGAGAGGACCGTACTGAGAAGCTCCCGGCGTGAAGGAAACATTTTGCTTGAGCTTGGACATTGATCTGTTGACAATCGACGTAGAAGGAGCAACAGATATGGTCTTAGGTGATGGTAGGATGCTTGACGAGGGTAAGGGCAATCCAGGATTTGGGGAATTAGGTGAAGCAGTTTGAAAAGAGCCGCCTAACGGACTCGAGTTGGTTTGCGGACCAGAAACATTGCCAGATCCGGCTCCATCTGATCCCAGACCAGCCACTGAATCTATTACCACACCTTGAGCACCCATGCTATCGTCAAATGGATCACATAAATGGCTACTATTGGTAGGAGAATGAGTACTGAGAGTCTCTGAGGATGCTAAGAAACTGGTATTGTTGTGTCTTAATTTCTTCAATTGTTCGAATTCTTGTCTCTTGCGTACCCACAGGTCAATTGACATTTCTCCCAAAGTAGAGTTGGTTTCGTTGCGCTTGTGGTAGTTGGTGATACTCAGATCATAGTAGTTTCCTATTTGATAATCGTAGTCCTCTGGCTCCTGGTCCAACTTCTCTGAATCCTTCTTCTTCTTGACTACAAAGAAATAGTACGCCAAAGCACCAGCGATTAGAACAAATGCTAATGGCAAGATGGTACCAAGGATTGCTTTCAATTGGACTTTGGAGGAAGATGACTGAGAGTTTGTCAATTTTGCAAACGACTTGGAGGTGTTTTCTTTCAAATTCGAAACAACCTCGAAGTTGTCCACGTCATACAAGTTCACTGTGTATTGAGTGTTGGAGGAAGTGGTACCATTGACTACTATCAAAGTGTTGAAGATTGTAGCAGCTCCGAGAATATTGGCTTGGTACTCTTCATTCACCAAGGTATTATTGACGTCTTGCCATTTGTACAAATTGGTATTCATCAATAACTTGGTGATAAACAGAATTGGTTTCCCATTTGCCAGTTGACCTCCCATCAACAAAATCTCGTTGACGTTGAAATAATTATAAATAGTGGCTTGCGTATCATTAGCAAGAGGAGAAAAGATCGGTAATGCTAGAGCAAACTTCCTAGAGTTTATGCTAGATTCCTGAGCCTGGTCGATTTCAATAGAAGACCATCCAGATCCAAATACCCAACTTGCTAGCTGGTACATTGAGAGCCAGCCATTGTTACTTTGTCCTCCAATTATCAACTGAGATTGAGGAGACGGGGCAACGATGTTGGCAGCTCCGTAGAATGGCTGGGGTTTGGTGGAAGTTGTGATGTTTGCAAATTGGCTGGTGATGGGATTGAACGAAAGGAGACGGTTGGAAATGGCTCCTGTGTTGTTGCAGATCCCACCATAGATAAACATGTCTTGGGAAGGATCTGAACTCGAAATTGATGACGAAGATGATATTGGGGTTAGATAAATGGCATCCCGGTAGTATGATATGTCTCCAATCGAGCTGAAATTCAAGGCTACTTCCTTCCAATTGTTATCAGATTCTGAGTATTGTGATAGCTTGAGGATCCCATCTCCACATCTATCACCTCCGGTACCAGTACCAGAGCTAGAACCAGAACTAGAACTCGTGCCCAGTATTCCCTTGGCCTGACCACTGAAAGCATATAATTGTTCTTCAAATACAAACAATGATGAGCTGTTGGGTGGCGGGCTCAATTTGTTGAAGTTTTGATTGTTTGAAATTTCTAGTTGTTGTCCGGTGATGTTAAAATCCAATTGAATAAGATCGTTATTTGATAGATGTAGATAAACCTTTCCCGACTGAAATGCATATAGGGTGTTCCACGTAGCTCGAGCAGTAGACAGGATCGACATCACTAGCAATAATATCACCAAACGTTGATTAAATATTGCACTAAACATTTGGATCTTGTTGGTTCTCAATTGATTTTGATTAAGCTTTGAAGAATTCGAACTTGGTCTTCTTTTGCGTTAGATTGCGTCAGATGTTGGTAGCTATGTCCGAATATTGCAGATGATGGTGTTCTATACGTTGTGTGGGTTTGATTAGGGTTCAGGGTTATTAAAGGGCAGATGTTGAAATTTAATTCTTTCTTGTCTCACTATTTAGTCTATCTAGGAAAGAGAAGAAACGCAAAACTGTTTACTTGTCTCATCTACTATCCCATGTTTCCGAACTTGGCTCATTCCAAATTGATATCAATCTCATATATTTACAATTTGTCCGCATTAGGACATTATATTTAAACTTTAAAGGAAATTGCGAATAGAGTCAAATTACATCCCAATTGAGTGTAGCACAATTACTCCAGAATGCGACTTCCTAACCATTTGTAGACTCTAATGAGTGAAGCAGTAGTTCGTGTGAATGAAGAGATACCAATCGACTAAGTATTAACCACTGCTTGTAATATCATTTTAGTGATGGGAAGGGGTTCATGTGCCAGGACTTAGAAGATTATTGCAAAAGCCCAAGGAATGTCATCACATCGTTTTCGCCTGTGGCTATCCATGGTGTTTCTTGGACAGAATCACTCTGTTCCGGGAAAGGGGGGGGGTACACTATTAGGTTGGGACTGAAAGATGTCTATAGTGTAAAGTCAAACCTCTTTCTTACTCTCTGAATTAAAATGTACCACTTTGGTGTTACTAGTACGCTTCATTAGTTCCTGCAGAGCGAAACAATTCTATGCAGCATTACTATGAACGGGTTCATCGGATAACCACCAGATGGACTACTACAAGCTACATAACTAAATCGTATCCTCTAGTCAAATTGACAATGACAAGTTCTATCCAAACACCCACTGCGGTCTTGCAAGCTCCAACAGAAACCATCTCCATCATCGTGAATCACGTGATTTAAATTATAATGAGAGATCTCATGGTGTCATTTTCGCATGCAGTCCATCCACTCAGATCATACCTTCTCACACGTGATCCATCCACTCAAATCATACCTTCTCACACGTGATCCAGCTGAGTCACCAAAATCGATCTTCTAAAATGAAAAAATCCCAACGAGTAAGTTGTTTCTTTCACTTTAGCGTCATTTTATTTCCAACCATAATTATCATATAAATTCATAAGATGTCATCATTTGGAACCCTTTTCCGTGTGACAACGTACGGAGAGTCACATTGTAAATCTGTCGGATGTATAGTGGATGGAGTACCTCCAGGTTTAGCCTTAACTGAGGAAGACATTCAACCTCAATTGTCAAGAAGAAGACCAGGACAATCCAAATTGCTGACCCCTCGTAACGAGAGTGATCAAGTATTCATTCAATCTGGAACTGAAGGGGGTCTTACTTTAGGTTCTCCAATCGGGATGTTAGTTGCTAATAAAGATCATCGTCCAAACGATTATTCTGAGACTGATCTTTATCCAAGACCTTCTCATGCTGATTACACTTACATTCAAAAATATGGTACCAAATCATCTTCCGGTGGAGGTAGATCTTCTGCTAGAGAAACTATTGGTAGAGTTGCAGCTGGTGCAATTGCTGAAAAATTCTTGAAGTTGGCCAACGGTGTCGAAATCGTAGCATTTGTTTCTTCTATTGGTCCAGTATCTATGGATCGTAATGCTCAATCTGAAGAATTTCAAAAGATCCTTCGTTCAATTACCAGAGAAGAAGTAGATGCTATTGGTCCAATCAGATGTCCTGATAAAGAAGTATGTGAATTAATGGTTAAACAAATTGAAAAATACAGAGATTCCAAGGATTCTATTGGTGGTGTAGTTACTTGCGTTGTTCGAAATGTTCCTATTGGTATTGGTGAACCATGTTTCGATAAGTTAGAGGCCAAGTTAGCTCATGCCATGTTATCCATTCCTGCTACCAAGGGTTTCGAATTTGGTTCTGGTTTTGAAGGTACTAAAATCGCAGGATCTCAACACAACGATCCTTTCTACTATGATGAAGGAACTAAACGTCTTAGAACTAAGACAAACAACTCAGGAGGTATTCAAGGTGGTATCTCTAACGGTGAAGATATCTATTTTTCGGTTGCATTTAAATCAGCTGCAACCATTTCTCAAGAACAGAGTACTTCTACATACGATGGAAAGGATGGGGTTTTGGCTGCTAGAGGTAGACATGATCCTTCGGTTACTCCAAGAGCAGTTCCAATTGTTGAAGCAATGACCGCTTTGGTATTGGCAGATCAACTTTTGATTCAAAAGTCAAGGGAGTTCTCTAAAGGGATTGTAAATAGCAAGTAGAAGAATTCAATAGATGAAAAAAACAATGTCAACCATTTACTTGTAGTAGTAAAAGTAACCTTCATTCTAGTGCAATCATGTAAGAGCATCAATTACGCAAGCAGAAACTAGACCCCCCCACATTCAATACTAAATGTTATTTACCAATATCCTTTTCGTTAAGTTAGCGCTTAGACCATTTTGCCATAAGTTATGGCTTCCTGCGGCAGTCGCAATAAATTCACTCCAATGGAGTGGGTTGTAGATCCTCTCCATATTCAAATATCATTCAACTGAGCAGATTGGAGCGTTATAGCCTTTTAGGGCCATCGAACCATCTCAATCCAAACCTTTAATGTCAGGAAATATTTGAAGGCACATTGCGCGACAATGTCCCGACATCACAAGTTTTGGAGTTGGGACGCAAAATTCAACGTCAACTCGATGTGATCATCATAATCGTTATAGACTCCTCAACCTTTTGACCACTTTACCTTTAATTGATTGTATTCCAAATAGTTTGCCAAGACAATACACTGATCGTATTACATTCTGCTGCACTCTTTTAGTCCGTAATACTAGGTGCCATGGATCGTGTACAGATAGTCATATTCACCCTTGTGATAGGTTTATTAATAACCTTAGGAATCTCATTCTACCAAACATCATCGTTTGGCAAGATTGGTGTTACTTCACAATACAAAAAGCCTACATTTTTCATCTTGGGACCTAATAATAGTGGGAAGACATCGTTCTATTTCCATCTTACCAAACACTCAAAATCCTCAGAAGATAGTTCAAACTTGATAACCCCTACTATATCTTCAATCGAGCCCAATTATGGTACCGTTTACTTACCTATCGCCAATCCTTCCATTGGTAAACCATTCCAATTGATAGACTTCCCTGGCCATTTGAAGTATGCACAGTTACTTAATCGGGCCATGAATGAAAATGTAACGTTGCAGAAAATTCGAGGGGTTGTTTTCATGATCGATTCAACCAACTCCATGCAGGAATTGGTTGAAATATCGAAGTACCTTTTCAGATTATTTGTTACAACTGAACGTATAGTCAACGGAATTGATTTCTTATTTGCTATCAATAAAAGTGATTTATTTAATTCAAGACCGGCTTTTAAAATCAAGGAGATTTTGGAGCTCGAAATATCGAAGTTGATTAAACAGAAGTTGAATGAATATGGTGATTTTGACGATAATGGTAACGACGCCGGAGATGATGAAGGGTACGCCGGAGATAACGAGAGTGACAACTTGAAGGTTCGTGATTTTTGGTCTTCGGTTGTTTCTAAAGATCAAGTTTTCAAATTTGAGATGTTGGAAGGTAGTATGGATTTCTTTTCTGGATCAATACTTAAAAACAAAGTGGAACCTTGGGAGAATTGGTTAGATGAAAGAGTAGTTAATTGAACTGAGTTGCGATGGTTTTAGTCGTGGCGTGTGAAATTTGCGGCTTCTAAGTAGAGATTACAAGTCTTGATTTTTTTCCACAATCATTGTTGTAATTATCATTTGCTATATGTACATATTCTAGTCTTCTGTATTTAATTGGTAATATATGTAATAATTCAGGTGAATCGCAAGGTCTTCTATGGCCCATCTATCTATCATAGTATTGCTGCGTAAACCAAGCCAAACCGCGCATGATATTTTCCCTACTCGAAATGGTGGAATTTATCTGCACTGAATGCGACAGACATAGTCTAGCAAGCAATTACATTCCACAGAACAGAGTAGCTCTCTGTAATTGACTCTATTATATGGCAATGCTTGTAGATATGTTGTAGCGTTACCTAGCCTGAGCTGTATTCATCACGTTTTGGAACATCCTTCCCAACTTTACCGCCTACATTTGCTAGTTGCTTCTCCCGCTATTGTGCGCACTAAAGATCAGTCTTTGGCGCTGATGGAAAGAATCCAGGTTTGGAGATCTCCTGATGTCTCTTCTGGTTGACCTTGGCTTCAACGAACAGTCTTAGTCTATTTCTATAAATTAAAGGATTTAAATTGAACCTTTTAAACTTGAACTGTTGGATTGTGGTCGTGAGCTCCTCCATCATTGTTCTGCTGTGGCTCAATTGTGTTTGCAACTCCTTGGGATTGGTATTAGGTGCGTTCTTTGTACTCTGAGACTCACCCTTTGCATCCAGCGCTTGCTCATCTTTTAAGTTTTCAGGGGACTTCGAGGCAGAACCAACTCCAAATTTAGGGATCCAATCCCAAGATATACCCCCTAAAGTCAGAATTTGCTTCTCTAATTCTGCCACTTTTATCACCAACAATGCTTTTTCCTTGATGAGATCCTCATATTCTGGTGGGTGGATGGCCACGGCAAAGGAAGGATCTAGTAAATGAGATGGACAAACATAGAAGAAATCGATTTTGTTGTCGGTTATCAACACTTTGGTGGATGGCTTGTAGCATACATAACATGCTCTATTCTGGGACTCGGCTACTTCTCTTAACTGGTATTCATTTGGAAATGGAGGTCGTGCCGAATTATCCTGGCCATTCTCTGACATTTTTACTCAGTTCGATCGCTTGAGCTGGGTGGCATCATCTCTAATGTTCCTGTTGAGAGGTTGTTTTCTGACTCAACTCTGCCTGCCAGCTGCCAAAAGGCAGAATTGGAGAATATATCACGTGATATTACTTCAGATAGGTGTATGGGCGAGATTAGCTAAGTGCTGCAACAAACACCTTTCCGGTCAATGATCGTCGTCGATGGTTCGATGTCTAATCATCTCATTGATAAGCCATGGAGATCTCCTGGTCGCAACTCATAGGGAAACTATTGCAGTTCAGCTTAAAACAAAGGTAAAAAATGGCAGCTCATCAACATGTATCTTTCCGCTTAGGCTCTGCACCGGTCACCTTGGGAGTCACTGTGGAGAATTAATGGAATGTCAACTGAGCTGATTCGTCATGGATGGCTCTATGCAACAAGCGGCCCAGTAGATCCCTGTGGACCATCTTATTTTCCAGCTCAATTGAAAAGACTATATAGCTGTTTATAGGTATCAGAAATCACGTGGTAGAACATTTGGGGATAGTTTCAAAGTTGACTATATCCTCTGGCAATGGTTAACAGTTGACAGCAGACGTAGACTGCTTCCGCTAATAATTTGGACCCTTCCCCACGTAAAAAGCGCTAGACTGTACGCGTATTTTTGGAAACTTTAAAACTTTGTGGGGCACTTTAGAGAACGTCAACTACGTGGACTGCGTGGACTTCGTTCTACGCGCCAACATTGGCGATTCGAAATTCTTAAACTAAACCCCATACGCATGTTGACATTTTGCCGGTGTACGAACAATTTCGACCATGAAACACTCAACCTTATGTCCGGGTAACCAAATTATGCCCTCGGAAGTTATATAAACTCCTGAGCCTGAAGTTCCGTTGCGAAATTGATTCAAAGTTGCCAGCGAATAGCGGGTACGATATGAAACAGCAGAGCCATCCCATTTCTACGTAAATTTGTATACAACAATCTCCAAAAAAAGTACTACCACTATAGTCTACCGGTTGAATTGACCCTACTAGTTGCTCTAAATTTATTCCCAAACTTCCGATTTAGTAGTATTCGTTCTCGTTATTCCATTTTCCTTCGATCCATCTCAAGTGTTTCGATTTTAGCAACATTGCAAAAAGAAACGAGAATAAACTCAGAAAGTGAAAATAAGGGTGACACAAAGTCGAATTTACCCAAATTAGGAGCATTTTTAGGACTTGTCACCACCAAATATTATCGGGTGGTCTACGATCCGCCGTCCTGCACAAAACTGTCCAAGCTCAAAAGAAGAAAAAAATTCACTTCCACCATCCCCTACCCATTTCCTCACTTTTCCTCATTTATTGATCAACCCCCCATTAGTTGATAATAAATAAACCGCCACCCACTCCTTTAACATAATTTTGGCATAGATTGATTTTTCTTTTTTGGAAAGTTTCGCATTAATATAATTTTATTAGGAGAATCTGGAATTGTTAAATTTTGGTTAATAATAACAGTAGCCGGTTCAATATAGGGGATAGAGTATTCATTTTATATATATCGTCAACGTATCGTCAAACATAACATTAGTATATCCATTACAAAAGAAGTTGAAAAATTACTAAAAGAAAAATTCACTTTTCGTTTATACATCATCAAAAGTAAGCAATACATTAAGAACATAATTCATATTCTTAACAAAAAAACAAAGCAATATGTCCGACCATCCAGAAGCAGATATTGATTCTATTGTGGATAGATTACTCGAAGTTCGAGGTTCAAGACCGGGGAAACAAGTTACCCTTTTAGAACATGAAATTAGGTATCTTTGTACTAAAGCAAGAGAAATCTTTATTCAACAGCCAATTCTTTTAGAATTAGAGGCTCCAATCAAAATTTGTGGAGATATTCATGGACAATATTATGATCTTTTAAGATTATTTGAATATGGAGGATTCCCACCAGAAGCAAATTATTTATTTCTTGGAGATTATGTAGATAGAGGTAAACAATCATTGGAAACTATTTGTTTGTTACTCGCCTATAAGATCAAATACCCAGAAAATTTTTTCATTTTAAGAGGAAATCATGAATGTGCATCAATTAATAGAATCTATGGATTTTATGATGAATGTAAAAGAAGATATAATATTAAATTATGGAAAACATTTACCGATTGTTTCAATTGTTTACCTATAGCAGCAATCATTGATGAAAAGATTTTTACAATGCATGGAGGTTTATCCCCAGATTTAAATTCTATGGAACAAATTAGAAGAGTCATGAGACCAACTGATATTCCAGATGTTGGATTATTATGTGATTTATTATGGTCTGATCCTGATAAAGATATCACTGGATGGTCTGAAAATGATAGAGGTGTATCGTTTACATTTGGACCCGATGTTGTATCAAGATTCTTGCAAAAACATGATATGGATTTAATTTGTAGAGCTCATCAAGTTGTTGAAGACGGATATGAATTCTTTTCAAAGAGACAGTTGGTGACATTATTTTCTGCACCAAACTACTGTGGAGAATTTGATAACGCTGGGGCTATGATGAGTGTGGACGAAAGTTTATTATGTTCATTCCAAATCTTGAAGCCGGCAGATAAGAAACAACCTAGATATCCCCAAGGAAGTGTAGGAGGAAGTAGACCAGTTACTCCTCCTAGAAAGCCTAAGAGAGGAACTAAATAAGTAAGCCTATGAGATTATTTAGGGGAGAATTGTTATCAAGGAGAAAGTGAGAACTCAGGCGAAGTTGGAGTAGAAGAAGAAGAAGAAGAAGAAGAAGAGGAAGAAGAAGAAGAGGAAGAAGAAGAAGAAGGAAAATACACATATACATTACCATCCATTTGCGAATATAATCGCAAGTCAATCACACAAACCAAATCCATAGATATTAGTATTTCTAGCAAGGTTGCAGGAGAAGAGGAGGCATTCACCGGTAGATAAAGGTGAAGATTCTAATTGATACTACATGGAGAGATAGCGAATAGGCATATATGGAATTTTCATATGGCAAATTTAACGGCAGTATGTAAACAAGCAAGGTACAATGATTATTTTGGAAAGAGAGTTATTATAAGAGATCGAATTTAAATGTTAAGAAGGTGTCAATGTTCTTACTTATTACATAATTGATCTTTTTTTATGCAGTGCAGGCACTTTGGTCAAATATGCAAACTCAATTTGGCTCACTTTGCAAACATTGCAACCTCTTAATTCACATACTTCCCAACGAACTTATATCATGGTTTCCTTTCATTGCTAGCCTGTGAATTCCAGTATCTCGGAAACAGTAGTACGATGCCTCAGCATTCATTCATCTATAGCTTTTACATAGAATTAGTATTTAAATAGTATTATTTACTGCGCCCTAAACATAGATTCGACTTTTCTAGTGGAAACTATTTAATGAAAGAGAAGAAATACAATACAAATAATGAGAAGTTATGAACGCAATTTGTTCTGCGATAGGCGATTGAATGAATTGGTGAGACTGCTACGGTGGAGCTGAAAGAGAGGAGATTGCTGCTGCTTTTTTTTTGGAATTGGTTTGGGGATAGTTGTTGAAGTTTGAAATGGGTTTTAGTGGCAGTACGATTAGCTGCTTGTATGGGTTGGAGAGTTGGTTGTGATATGAGATCATGTGAGTGAGATCATGTGAGTGAGATCATGTGAGTGAGATCAAGTGACGCTATTAATTTGTGGAGTGGATGTGTCGTGTTTTGTTTTTTGTTTGTCGTTGATTTCGCTTTTTATAGTTCTATGCAGTACAGTAAATTATGTTGATCTGAAGTGTTTTAACTATTGTAGACGTGCAAGTAATTGATAGAAGCTTTATAATGGCTTCAGAACTGCTCTTGGGTTAAGGTTTGGTAGTGGACCACGATAGCCGTAGGATGGTTGTTGCATTAGCTATAAAATCGGGCTGCTGGGCTTAAGTATGGCTTCAATCAAGATTGACATATTAATCACGTGACTTACCATATTTCAATCTCTTAGCTGTACAGGGATTTGCGTTGATTGAGTAATACCATATCATGCTAGGTTCAATAAAACTTAACAGCACAGTTGAAAGTAGGTATATATACTTGTTAAACAATTTCCAATATCGATTCATAATATGTTTCGGAATGCATTGTATTACTGTTTGATGCCTCCCAATCTCCAACCAAGTTCTGTTGCAGCATTTCTCTATTCATCCTACAGCCTGCATGTAGCTTAGCTAGTAATCTATTGCTAAAAAAGCCAGTCACATTTATCACATGACTTCGGAGACTTACAAGCTTATGTAACAGGTACGCCGGTGCTTATGTAATTGTAACCATTCAAGACAGAAATTTTTCACTCTGCCACCACCAAAATTTGAAAGATGAGAATATTCTGTTTACTTCTAGAGTTGATATTCACAGATTAACACGGCAACATGGTATGTATATGATGCCTTGAGGCTTATAGAAAGCCTTTGACAGATGAATGATGGAATGGAAGAAGTTGTGGAGGTTTTTATTGTCAGAAATGAATCAAGAACCAGGTTACAATCTAAGAAATGATATAGAGGCAATAACAGATGAATATTGAACAGAGTGGGTTCACATACCTACTATATATCCTGAAGTTGGCCCAGTTATACATAGAGTGGGATAGAAGCCATCGAGTGTTTGGGAAATTATAAGTGTGAAAAATGGAAAGATCAAGAGAGAATCAGAACAGACTTGTGATCAAAGAGACCTGCAAGATGTGGAAGAGGTACTTGATGAAGGTACTGAATTGCGAAACAAAGGTTGGAAGTGGCAGTGGGCAAATGTCTGAATAAATTTGAAAAATGCAAACTGAGAGTAGTGCATTAGTAATGGTGAGGCTTTAGCTTCTTTTATTGATTATTGGGCATCATGCTCTACAAGACTATATCCATATCCCCGTCTCTGTCCATATTACTGTTTTAATTACAGATATCCTACCTTGCATGACTTCTTCAATATTCTAGATTACTTTATCAACTTTAAGAATCCACATTATTTTCCATCAAGTCATTGCTGTAAACCTACAAAAAGAGGAATTTATTTGTGTTCAAATATACTAACAAAAACAGGTTTTAGTTCAAGATTTATTACACCCAAACCCAGCTACTGAAGCTCAACAACACAAATTAAAGACCTTAGTTCAATCCCCAAGATCTTACTTCATGGATGTTAAGTGTCAAGGTTGTTTAAACATCACCACTGTTTTCTCCCATGCTCAAACTGCTGTTACTTGTGATTCATGTTCTACGGTCTTATGTACCCCAACTGGTGGTAAGGCCAAATTAACTGAAGGTTGTTCATTCAGAAGAAAGTAGATTTCATTCATAGTTAATAAAAGTACAGATATATAATAGCCACCGCACTCTACTTTCAGTCGCAGATTGGTGACATTGTATTAAGTTCACAGTAAATCGTAATAATGGGGATGCTGTGATCCTTCATTGGCTGAATTTTCTGGGAGAGCTGTCTTCTGATGACCATTGGTTGTATATCTGGAAGGCTTCAGGCTCTATTTGCCCAACTGTAAATGTAACACTCTGAAAACTGAATATATTTCCTGCATAAAAATACATCTCTGGGTAGTTTCTATATCGGGAAGCCCTTCTTAAATAGTGTAATGAACATCTTCTTCTTCACCTTCTAAGAACTGCTTCAGAAAATTCCAATACACTAGAATGTTCTTGGAGCCTATTAAACCTACAAACACTTTACTTTCTCTCAATTCCTAATTAATCTTATCATCTATTCATAACTTTGACTTGTAATATCTAACTACTTCGTCAATAGCCTTTGCAACCTTTTCAAGATTGTTTTCGTTCAAGCCAGCCACTGAAGCCCTACCAGAACCGACTAGATAAACAGCATGAGTCTTCTCTAATCTACTCACCATATCTGGAGTCAATCCAGTAAAAGAAAACATCCCTGTTTGATTAACAATGTGATCCCAATTACCAGGGGTTTTGTGTTCTTTTAACAAATCTCTTAATGAAAGTCTCATTTTAAGAATTCTGGAACTCATAGTTATCAAATCCTGTGACCATTGATCTCTAAGAGTTGGATCACTTAATATAGTTGCAACAATTTTAGCTCCATAAGCAGGAGGATTGGAGATTTCAGATCTGATTAATTTATTCAATTGAGAAAGAATTGCACTATTTAAACTCTCGTCTGATTCTTTGACAATAACGTGAATTGCTCCTACTCTTTCACCATACATTCCAACATTCTTAGCAAAAGATTGACAAATAATTATTGGAGGTGCAGAGGCAATAGTTTTTTGTTTCTCGATTGCTAATCTGACAGCAAAGTTATCTTTATTCAAATCACCGGATGCAAAGCCTTGATAGGCCAGATCAAACAAGATCAAATGGTTCTTTCTGAAACAGGTTGTGATGATCTCTTCCCATTCGTCTTTGGTTGGATCGAGTCCAGTTGGATTATGAGCGCAGGCGTGAAGAAGGAAAATGCTTCCTGGTGCGGCAGACTCGATGGTGTTAAGGTAGCCCTTTAGGTTGAGCAGTTTTGCGTCACTGTTCCAATATGGATAGAATTGCAAATTAATATCCAAAGTTTGAAAGATTTGCTTATGATTAGCCCAAGTTGGATTTGAAAGATAAACTGAAGGGGACCGGTTACTTTTATTAGTAGGAGTATAGAATTCTTTCAAGAATTTTCCAGCCAAATGAAGGGCTCCAGTTCCTGATAAGGACTGTTGAGAGATTACTCTATTTTCTGATATGGCAGGTGAATCAGGGCCCAAAATCACCTTGGCTGATTCCGTTAAAAAAGGTTTATATCCCGAAATTGAAAGGTACTCATGATTGTAATCAGAAGACTCGATGAGTTTCTTTTCGGCTTGTTTAACTGAAGGTAAGATCCATGGTTTTCCGTTGTCGTCTCTATAAGCACCAATACCGAGATCCACTTTATCAGAGCGAGAATCTGCAGTATATCTTGCCTTCAAACCGAATAAAGGATCCGGAGGAAGCTGAGTTATGTTGGCAAAGTAGGTTGACATTTTTGCTTGGTTTGGGCTTAGAAAATGTTTAAAGGTGACTTTTATCTATGCTGGCTCAAAGTTTTGAGTTGTTTTAAGTTGATCAAATGTAATA
This sequence comes from Chernovozyma aurita, assembly GCA_030566905.1. Classification (NCBI taxonomy): domain Eukaryota; kingdom Fungi; phylum Ascomycota; class Pichiomycetes; order Serinales; family Debaryomycetaceae; genus Chernovozyma; species Chernovozyma aurita. The sequence continues at coordinate 151,123 of JAKUBO010000019.1, forward strand.
AGTTAAGTAAGTCAGTTTAATACCCTATTATAGTCCCTCTATAAGTAGTATTCACGTTCAAAAGTAACATTTTGTAGAATTTCGAAACGGAAAAATTCGTAGGATTTATATGCCCCAATTGAGGGGAGTGGGTGAAGTAATTGTGTGCAGGCGGACCAAAGGATCACGGATTTTAGGTTTGACGAAGATGAGGAAGACACAAAAGGTCGATGGGAAGAGATAAGTGAAAAGAAAATGGTTAGAAATAGCGGGCGAGGAGACGTAATGGTTAGCGTGAAATAAGGAAGATTGGTGGATTAGACAGTAGAAATAGGATGACAGCGATAGGATGCTACTTTGAAATTTTAATATTAATGAGATGTGTCTTTTATTGACTCATATCAGTAGAAGGTTATCATCATGTCTTGGGGATGTTTGGACCTGCACACAATCCGCTACATTTCTGTAGATTCTCCGAAATTGACCGTTTGAATGAATGCCTTAGCGGGGCAATAAAACCCGTTTGCACAGACAGTCAGGCAATAAATCGTAGAGGTTGGTAAATACGAGGCATTGGGGTTACATTAACGCCATATTAGCATGATGAAAGTCGTAAATCAGCGGTGCCATTTGAAATGTTCTCAAAGTCTTAGGTTGCATTTTCAATTATTCTTTTAAACGTATATTTCTCACCCGAGTATTTTCCCTTTTCGCACCAACTGATTCCAGCATTTGATCTAACCCCCCAAGGAAACCCTCAATATCAGGCTCCCGAGTTATCCCCTAAAGTCCCTCAATTAATCCCCAAAAGGGTCCCCCGATTCTTCATTTTGTCATCCCCACCATAATGCTAACCCCCTGTCCCCACTTTGTTTTTTCCGTTGGGATCCGTCGCATTTAAGACTCTTGGCCGTTTGAATTAAGGTGATGATCTGATGATAACCAGCTACTAAAACTCATGCTTTGAATAATCTAGGCAAATGGTAGAGTTTCTTCTATTACTGTTGTAGGCAATTAGAAAGTGGTTCAGGGAGCAACGATTTCGAAAGTGGTCCGCACTTCCTCGGCATTCTTTACTGTCCTGTGATTGCTAATTTGGTGGAAAATCTGGGGAGATTAAATAATTCAGGTATTCGCAGCCCTACTAGCGCATGCGTTTGATGTTTAGAGAATAATCCAATCAAGCGATCCTTACACCCGAGGAAGAACGATGAGAGGACACACTAAACAAAAAAAACATGTCATTACCGAAAATGTTTGAGAAACAAGCCTGAATAAGATGCTGTGGAGAGCCATTATTGTACTGTAATTATACCTAGCAATAAATAAATTACTTCGAAGAACTTTTGGGTCTGCTGTAACTGTCAAAATCGAATTTATCATTCCCACACTGACAGCTTTGCTTTCGGAGAAACGATCAGAAAGTTTGACATTAGCCACGTGACTGGATCAATACAATCTCCGCCTGCATCTTTGCAGCAACTTTCCACTTTCTACAGATCTCCCTTAAAGGCACAGCTTCTTAGTCTTCTGGTCAAGAGGCTGGTACATCTGCTTCATTTGGTTCATTTTGCCTATGATCCAATGCCTTATTTATTACGTCCATGTTCCTTTACAAACAGATGGCCTTCTACACTAACCACCGGTAAGCTAGCAGCTCTACATTTTTCTCTTGCAATTGAACTTTGTGTTTTATTCTTCACCTCACTCAACTTTATTACTAAATTACTAAATTAGAATATCCACTTACTGAGTGTAACAAGACATGAACCACACAGCGGCCCCTTGCAAGCAAAGGCCTGCAGTGGATCTTTTATTATCTCGAGCCCTCGGCTCAGGGACTAGACTATCCATCGCAAGACAACCGTGACTACTCCATTCAGTTCATTTCATGAAGACCATCCTTAAATAGCCTGGCAATCCTAGCGGGAAATGCAGTTCGCACTACCTAAACAACAGATTTCACTTCAAAGAATCTTCTCAAGTAATAAATTTGGAAAAGCGAGTTGATTGCAACAACTAAGATTTGGAAGACAGACCACCACTTTACTCTGGAATTGGTAGACTCGGCGGTATTTCTATGAGTACGTTCTCTTATTACCAAGTAGCCTTGTTCAGCTTTGACGTCAGATGTAAGTTGAGATAATCTTTGAATGGCGTAGTCCAAAGAGTCGGCTTTAGGATCATTGACATCCACATAAATGACACCATGGACATTGAATGAAACATCGACATCAACACGGCCCGTTCTCTCGTTAGAGAAACAATAAGTGTATTTACCGTCTGCGGTTGCCTTTATCGATTCATCACCGTGGTCGAGATCTTGTTTTCTCAACACAACTTGGCCATTTGGAGTCATGATCTGTAGTTAGTATAAAATGTTTTTTAGAGGTGTTTATGGCAAAGTTGGAGTAGATCTTACAAAAAAAGGTAGTCGGGTTTCATGCCAAGTTTCATCCTGAATTGGAGTCATAAATGGTAGATCCAAGTTGGGGACTTGGACTTGAATGTAACCCGAGCGAAGCTGATACACATAGATTGATTGGAATCGACATTAAGTCAAGCACTGCAAAATCACTTATGAGGCAATCCGGTCAGAGTAAACCATATTAGATAGTCGAAACGGGCAGGTTAATTCACAACTTAAGATAAAATTCGATTCCCACAACAGATTTCGCTAGAACAGACACCTACAATCCGTCAATTAACACGGGAAAAATTCACCCAAGTGTTGAAATATAGGCATACACCTGTCTGGCCAGTTCAATTAGCAGTTCACACCTTTGTAAACCTCTAAATTCCTTAATCTGACTCTGTTACCTTATCCCTTAGGCCACCATTCACTCATAATTCTGCCAAATTCATCATTACTCAAAAAATCTAATCAATACGTACGTAAAAATCCAACCTGAATTGTTCAGCATTGGAAGGATCACGAGAACCCACCTGGAACGATACTGCTAATTCATCATTCTTCTTCAAATTTTCATAAAAACAATGTTTACCGTATGGAGGCAACAAAACGTTATGGGCATTGGCAAAGGCCACCAACAAGCAAATGATGGATAAAAAGACAGACTTCATGGTACTGTGATGCTTATATCCTCTCTTATAAAAATCGGTCTATTCGAAGTAGAACCTAAAGATATGATTCGAAAAGGATGTGTTGATTTTTGTTCTGAGAAGTTGGTGGGTGGTGATTTTTTTCGTTTTGACACGCGTTTCATTTGGAGTGCATATGGAGCAGGATATAAATACATGTAGTAGTGATGTAAGGTTAAATGCAGGATAAACTCTTTCATGTAATACTATATTATGGCCCCTATTGGTAGTTACAGGGTTTGAAATTAGGAGAGAACCAGGTTGCAGAAGTGAGATTGGGGGAGAGTTCCAGACGAATTGCCTGAGTCAATAAATATAACATTAATCATTCTGTCAATTCGAGAGAAAATTCGCTAATAGCTTACTAACTTTGAATTGAGTTCGATATAGGTGAGAGGTGCAAAGGGTGTATAGGGTTTATAGGGTGTATAGCAAATTGAGGATAATGCTGCTAAGAAAGTTGGCTCTTGTTCAAACACAGTAATATGTTCTTCAAATACATACACTGAACATGGAAATGAAAAGTACAGCGGAAATCCTAACATTTCTAACAATACTCATATCGTAAGTAAATCTTACTCTACAGTCAATTGTAAGGGGTGCATGATCAAATGTAATCAAGGTACATATTAAGAAAAAGTTTAATAGTGAATATTTAGTTTGAGTACTTGCATAAAAATGTGAAAAGTATATTAATTTTAGCCTTGAATACATACAATAGCAATTTCCAAAATGAATTTCACAAATTTACAACTTAAAACCACAATTATTCAAGTGTACTACCCCTTCAAGTTTCATACTAGACCAACTAGCCGATTTCTATGGTTTAAATTACTCGATTTGGCGGCCAAAGGAAGGTGCACACACAATTTTGAAATCATTGTAAGGTTTTGAGAGTGATTATTTTTTGACATCGTGCGTATTAGTTACTCTATTTGGCTGTAAATGGAACATCTACAGCATCACGATTAGTAGAACTAGCCACAAGATTGTATAAGGTGAGTGAAGCAAAGAGAACCACAAGAGGCCAAACCAAGGTATATAAGAGAATCAGATGTCCCTACACAAGTTATATGATGTGAAATATCATTACTAACAGTACTGACTGTCTCTAACATTCCTAACTAATAAAAAAAAAAAAAACTTCTATTTGCAAATAGCTCAACGAAAATGAAGTTCTCTAATCTTGCAGTTTCAATCTTTCTCGCCTTAACTGCTGCTGCTCCTATCAATCCAGCTCCATCTAACAGCACCTCTGAATCCACAGAAGGGTATGCCATTTCAGACGATGCAATTTCTGGCTCAATTACTCTTGAACTGGATCAATTCCCTCTTTATGCTGAGATCGATGGTGTTACTCAAGTACTTGTTATTAACAGTACCATTGCTGAAGTCGCGCTCGAAAAGGCAGGATATTCACCTGAGAATGTAACCAAGAGAGATGCATGGTTGCAGTATAGACCTGGCCAACCACATTTGAAAAGGCTGATTCCTGATGATGTGAGTATCTTTGCAAAGAGATGGTTGCAGTATAGACCTGGTCAGCCTCATTTAAAGAGAGAGGACGCTGAAGATGAAGACGAACTCGCTAAAAGATGGTTGCAGTACAGACCTGGTCAGCCTCATTTAAAGAGAGAGGATGCTGAAGATGAAGACGAACTCGCTAAAAGATGGTTGCAGTACAGACCTGGTCAGCCTCATTTAAAGAGAGAGGACACTGAAGATGAAGACGAACTCGCTAAAAGATGGTTGCAGTACAGACCTGGTCAGCCTCATTTAAAGAGGGAGGACACTGAAGATGATGACGAACTCGCTAAAAGATGGTTGCAATACAGACCTGGTCAGCCTCATTTAAAGAGAGAGGACGCTGAAGATGAAGACGAACTCTCTAAAAGATGGTTGCAGTACAGACCTGGCCAACCCCACTTATAACTTCTTCAGCTTCCAACTTTCGTGGCCCGGTGCCTTTTCTCAACTGTCTCGGTGATCTGTCTGGGTAGTCTCTTAGATAGACCTCCATCTCGAATACCTCTACGATCACATACGTTTGTTTCCGATGTTTCTATTATCAAAAAATACAAGAGTCGATTCTAAAAACACAGTTTCTATGTAGAGTCACGCTACACGCACTGATGACTGGCGGCCAACTTCAAAATCTGTCGGAACAATGTAAATACATCGTTGCTGCCTATAATGGCTTCATTATCTCATCGTACAACATTTTTTTCAACTCTGCAATGCTTAATTCATCTTTCTTTTTGTCGAAATCAAAAAAGTCCTCGGGAATCTTCTCAGCTATAGGCTCATCTCCAGGATCATGGTATAATTTGAGATATGGATGGTTCAAGGCATTCTCTACTGAGATTCTTTTGGTAGGATTGAAAGTCAAGAGATTTTCAAGCAAATCTATCGCCAAAGGGTTGGCATTCGGGAAAAGCTGCACAAATGGAATCTTCTTTTTAAACGGTAACGATCTTATGTACTCTCTAGCTCTTTTCAGCTTGATGTTGTAGTAATCTTCGATGTTGGGAGTCCCCAAAATCTCGATGATGAGCCATAATTGGTTATGGTAATCTCTACCCGGGAACAAAGGCTTGCTATTGATCATTTCCGCTAATATACAACCTACCGACCAAACGTCAATGGCGGTAGTGTATTCTTGGAACGTCAACATGATCTCAGGAGCTCTGTACCATCTGGTAGCCACGTATTCAGTCATAAATCCAAAATTGTCTTCGCTGGAAGCTATCGATCTCGCCAACCCAAAGTCACAGATCTTTAGGTCACAGTTACTGTTTAATAAAAGATTAGAAGGCTTAAGATCTCTGTGAAGGACGTTAGCCAGATGCATATTCTTCAATGCTCTCAAAGTCTGGTAAATGAAGTATTGAATGTGATCATCAGAGAGTTTCTGTGTTCGGATGACCCGATGTAAGTCTGTTTCCATTAATTCTTGAATGAAGTAGATTTCGTTGAAAAGCTCAAACGAAGCTGGCCTTTGAATGGCAAGGATAGAGATGATATTTTCATGATTGAAATGCTTGAGAAGCTTAAGTTCTCGGAGAGTTCTTAAACACAACATGGATCGTTCAAACGGTTCGATTTTTTTGATGGCAACCTTCTGGTTGGAGGGCTTGTGGATGGCAGAGCACACCACTCCATAAGCTCCTTCACCAACAATCTCGAGGATTTGGTAGTGGTCACTCACATTGAAGGACACTTGTCTTTCTTGTTTTTCTCTCATTGTACAAGAGTTAGCGGGAACGAAGCGGCCTGGTTCAAGTTTCGAGAATGTTTCAGTACAAAAGAAGGTTACTGAGGATGCTAGACTAGTTCAGGGAGATCCAAGACTTGTTTTTTGGATTTTGACTAGACTGAAATGATGGTAGAATGGCGGAGCTCAAAGTAACTCCGGGCAATGAAAAAGATCAAACAGCAAAGAATCGACGGACAATTGCAAACTAGGACGGCCAAAGCAATGGGTACTAGTAAGCTAAATGACAACAACAAAAATGAATTTCCCGGTTCCGATATATATGACGGCGGAGGGAGGTAGGGTTAGACACGTTAAGGACAAATACTCCTTAATATTTGATGGTCTGGGAGTAACAGCACGTATAGAGCAACTGATGAATAGAGAGTGGAAATGAAGAAGGTGCCACCAACGATCACAGTTGAGTTTTCAAAACAAGATGCAGATGCGTGTACAAAATTGTAAGTAGCCAGCCAATGACTCTTTCATATAAACACAACAGAAAGGTTGTGAAACAAACACTCGACTTCAAATTCTAAAGCTTCGATTCTTGGGTTGGCGATGTAATCCTTTAGAGATACCCTTCTAAACCGAATATTTTTTGGTCCAATAACCAGTAAAACCCTTTGTAAATGGGAAACTTAACAAGACCGAAATCAAATGTTAAAGGAAACACTTCACTTTAAAGAAAAACAAAAAAGATGGTGACAATAATCGGCAATTGGAGCTGGAACAGTTGGAATGGTTTTTTGGGTTGAACTCTGGTGGATGGCAAATGATATTTAAGAGATTGGAACCAAAATCACGCAAGGATTCGGGAAATGGATCTTTATGGAACTGCAACTACTAAGAACAAATAGTATAAAAAACAGAAAAAGGAAAGAACTGGGTGGATCAGCAATTTTTGTCTCAAAAATAGACCTCTTGCAATGGATATTCACTCTATGAATATTGGATTGAAAGACACCAATATAAGACCTGTAACTGTACTTTTATACCAATCAGATATGGAGGGAATGTGACTTCAACAGCATACTTTTAGCTATTCTCTAATCTTCTACCACTTGTTACAATTACAACTGCTCCTATTATATCTCTTGCAATCATCTATTGCACCCATTCCAGATACACACCTCTCATAGGAATATCCTTGACCAAATCGCTGTCTCACTTACAAGAGGTTTCAAATCGGAATGTGTTGTACGCTCTTTTCGATAAAAAAATCCCAAACATATAATAAAATACAAATTCTATACAAACTAAACAATAGGGACGTAGCAAAAATCATGAGATAAAATAGGGATTGATTGGAGAGACAATAACACATATACTATAGGTGTGGGGACAGCGGTGATGTGGTGGCGGTAGACTCTGAAGTTCGATATGAGTGTTTATTGTTTTATTTCATGGATTGGTAAAGTGGATTACATAAGTAGTAGATACCATTTCTCCAGGTTTTTAAGAGAAGCCTTTAGAATCAGGATTCTTTTCCTCGAATGAGACCTGGAATTGATTCCTTGTAAATGAAGTCTCAACACAACATACAACGTTTATTCTTCATAAGGAAATGCTCTTCATGTGCTTGTAGAAAAAGATAGTCCCATATAAGTGGGTGATAGTTTGCTTCTTTTGGAATTTCTCCTGAATAAGCTTGACTATGTGCTTCTTTCTTGAACTGCTCATCCGATACTTTAATTGACAATTACCTCCTTCGTTGGCAGAACCCTCCCAGCAGTTCTTTCTCAAACTGACTTTGAGCATTCAATATTAGCTGCTACTCACAATAAGCAACTATCAATTTTAGAATTAAAATTTTTTCTGAATCCCATTTCAAACTCATTAACACCTCGTACACCGTACCGCACTTGGAGCTATATTCCTATTTCTTTTCTACCTGTATCTGTCTCATATACCCTCCTGCACCTCTCTGATGTCTTCAACATCCCCTCCCAAAGCCCTTCACTTCTTCTTCTTTCCAAACAAGCCTCTTTTCTTCTTTTTGGAATCAGGCTTCAACGAGTTAGCACTGTAGTTGTTAGCCTGGTACATAGCCTGTTCACCTCCATTGAACTGATGGACTGGAGCCTGGATATTTTCAGATCTGCTACCATTACTATTCCCTTGAAGATTATAGTATGGAAAATCTTCATGAAACCCCCAACCAATTCGACTGGTCTCTAATTGATCTCTATAGTACATGTCTCCGGTGATAGCGTATTCAAAGGCTCTGATGGTATCCAAAGGACGCTCGTTTCTTGATCTGGTTGGATTAGACATATCTGACTGTGAAATAGGGTTACCGAAAATGTCCTTAAGTTCACCACTCTCTTGAGAAAGGTACGAAGGTCTTCTGGCTGCAGTAGAATCTACTGCTTGTTCGAACGGTTGGGCCTCATTAACTGCAGTCAAGATGGGATCATGAAGATTGGCAGTATGGACTTTGTAATTAGTTATATCCTTGTCGGTGATCTTTTGATTCTGGATCGACCCACTGGAAGCGTTAGACTTGGATCTGAAAATAGCCATTGCAAAGTATCGCAAAAAATGTCAAAATTTGAAAGATCAAAGAGTTTAAGTTCTGGTTCGGTGGTCTGCGATAGTGATATATAGTTAGAAACCGTTTAGATACTGTTAATACGTTGAGTAGTTCGAATTTGATCGTCTTATTGATAATGGCTTGGAGGACGTTTAGAAAAAGAAACTGGTGGGGATCTCATTCCTTAAGGAAAGGAATCCAAAAAATGAACACAAAGAGAGCTGAAGGTCTGGAGAAGTCTATTCTTTGATTGGAGAGGTTTGCTGTAGGCCAGGGTTTGCAAGGGTCGTTAGGGGACGAATTCAACATTTTCGAAAGAAATGAGCGCTAAACTGGTTGAAGCAGGAGGAAATAAGAAAATTTTACTCTAAGAGGCGCAGTAAAATGCGGAAACAGAGGGCTAGAATGGAGAGTTTGGCAGAGTTTGGGACAGAGTTCGAGACAAAGCTAGTAAAGAGAGCTATGGAAGAGATCATGGGACGAGTTGATAACGGGCTGATAGTGCTTGATCGATATTGGTGATAGGTTCTCAGTTTTGCTCTTTTGCAAACATATACGACTGAATACTATCAATTACTCATAGAAGGCAAGTAAAGAGTACTTGGGCCTTCGCATCAGCTTCGATTCTGGCACCACAAAGCTTTTTTTCAAAATGGTGATTAGTCAAGATGCACCATGATATGTTTGTAGGCATTTCTTTCAAGAAGATACACAGTTAGCTCTGAATGTAAAAAAATTATTGTGACAATGACTTTTTAGAGCGTTTAAAAAAGTTTATTTCATCATCCTTTAGTTCCCTTAGGCAACTACTTCTCACTATTGTTTACGGTGTTTATACTCATCTCAACAACTGCTATCCTGAAACAAGAGGTCCAGCTGGTACAAGACTCGTTATTATTAGTTCACGATGTGAGAGCCGTCAGAGTCAATTGAGATTTAAGGGTTCTGTCCCGTTTTGAAACAGTTGGTTTTGGATACTGTCAATTTCAGGTAACTCCTGCGTTTCAGCAGCGTTACATTGATCTACGAGTAAGCTGATTGACGTCACCTTTGCATGTTGTTTCAATTTAAGTCGCGTAAATAAGGTCTCACATTATATGTTTACTTTTTCAACTGTGTTACTAAATAACACAATGTGGTAGTTAGAAACTGATTCACCAACCTCCAATCACGTTTTGATATCAGAGGTGAATCGAAGTGGAGGTCAGTTTATTAATTTGGATGACTCCTGATTGGGAAGGTTTGAAATGCCATCTTACCAAACATTTTTACTATTAATAGAAAGTTTTTTTCGACCCTGGTGCTCCCCTGCCAAATTACTTTCAGATATCATCCGATATAGTGTAACGGCTAGCACGGTTCGCTTTCACCGAGCAGACCCGGGTTCGACTCCCGGTATCGGAATATTTTTTTGCTTTGAACCTATTAAAGAACTAATACCTTCTACAATGAATCAAATTTTTATTTTCTTGTATTATGATTTTCTATATGACTATTCTACTCTATTGGTCTACAGCTCTTTCTCTCTGAATGAGTCCCATGCTTTGTTCAATATTATAAACACTCCTTGACACATCATCTTGTCTTGTATCTCTAGTTTGCCAAGTTTATCAGGATGGATTACACTAATGATCTTCATGTAATTGATCTTGACCTTCTTTGGCAACATTAAATCGTTCATGGTAAGTACTTTTGTATTAAGTTGCGGAGGTATGACTTGAGAAAGTCCAACCAAGAGAGATCTGAGATTATCTTCTTTACCATTGCTCCACAGAGAAAGCTTGGCTTGGACAGCATCATGAAACTTGAACTTGGCATCCTCCTCTTCTTTCTGTTTCTGGAACTGTTCCAGGACCTTTGCAAAGCCAGCATTGGGACTGGCAGCCTTTGGCTTGGATGTAAAGGGGGCCGGTTTTGTTACCGGAGGTGTGCTCTTTTTTGGTGGTACGTCCTTCTTAACAGGATTGACGATCTTTTCGACTCGTCTTTTACCATCCATCACCTTTTTATCGCTAACACCAAGCCTGATTAGTTTCATGTAGCTAGCTAATGAATCTGGAAACATCTCAAGCATTTCCAAACTCTCAGCATTCCTCAGCTCTAGCTTTATATACCATGATTTGATAGATTTGTCATAAATCTTCCAACTCGAACTCGCTATTTCCAGTTCAGGAATCATAGACAATCCTTCTTGGCAGTAGATTTTAGCTTGCTTGTAGTTCCCATTCTTTATTAATGTCAGCGCTAAGTTGCTGTAGATCACAATTCTTTCATCAAACTCTTTGGGTAAAATTTCTAAACATTTTGTGTAATTGGTCAACGCAAGATCGTAATCACCTTTGGTGAACGATTCAGTAGCAATGGACTTAAAGGTATCAAAATCTGTCTGTTGGAATTGATCAAGCTTCTGTGTATTACTGTGAGATGAAGCATTCAGCGAGAGCCCAAGAAGATCCACCTCTTGAGGAATTTGTGGAGATTGGTTTCTTGGGGTTGGAGAACCAGAAGTGATCGACGAATGAGTAGAACTACCTTGTGGTGCTTTGGGTTGAAGAGTAGGAGTTCCTGTTCCAGTTGACCTGACAGATACCCTGGCAGAAGTTTCTTGTTGGACTGTACGTCTCAGTTGTGATGCTGATGGTATAGTAGGTAATCCATTGGCTGATGAATGTCCTACAGGTGTTTGAGTGCGTCCTAGAACTACTGGAAGACGTTGAGTTTGCACTGGGGAGTTTCTTCTGTTCAATTGTGAATTTTTAACTTCCGATTTATGCACTTTTGCTTGTTCTAGTCTCTCTTTTTCCACTTCAGAGACTTCTCCGTCTATCAACCAGTCTTTGTATTTTTGCAGGTCCCTCATCCAAGCTGGTCGAGAAGGATCAGATTTTTGCTGGAATTGTTCTATATTTTTCAAAACTGTTTCTCTTCCCTTAGACAAAAAGAAGGATGCCTTACTGAATAAATCAGTCGAAAGATCATTGATCTTTGAGTTAAAATCCTGATCTCTAGGTTTCTTCGACAACTTCCCACCTTCCATAATGAAATTGACACATCTTTGAACATCAGGACCAACTTCTTTGATAGCATTGTTACTCATATCTACCGAAAAGCCAATGTCAATGAGTTCAGTAAGAACATCATCATTCTTTTCCAAATGTGCACCTCTGTTGTCGGGATTTCTGGTAGTACGAGAGCCCTTGTTAGCAGGACCAGCACCTAACGATCCAACCTGCTCCAGTTTGACATTTTTGGTATACTGTTCTGCTCCATTTGTCTTGGGAGGTTCTTCTATATAAGCGTCAGTAAACTCTTCATCCAACAAGTTAAAAGAATCAGCTGGTGAAGGTTTCAGATGATGACTGGTTGATTGCGAGCCTGCAAGAGAGCCATTGACAGAGCCAGCTCCACCTCTAGTGAGGGAAGATTGGTTGCTGTTCTTATTAACTGATCCACCAGCATCTCCAAATATGTCACATGGATCTCCAGACCCTTGGGAACCTCCAACAGCAGTAGGGCTTCTATTCTTGATATTCCCACTGGAGAATATGTTGAAATCCTGCATAGTGCCTCGACTTTGGGCAGCATCAGAGAGCGACGCCAGCGATCCACCGCCAGCCGAAGTCGCTCCGCTGAGTAAATCAAGATCAGACCAAGCGGTGTTTTGAGAGGAAATGGGACCAGATTTCAGATTCATGGACTGTTGTTGACCCATTGAAAGCTTTGGTTTGGATCCCGAAACTGTCAGAAACAAATCAGCAAAGGCATCTTTCTTAGGAGGCATTAGTGAATTGGGTTTTAAGAGGGTAATGACAGGGCTAGGTCAGTGAGCAACAAATAAAGAGACCTCAGACGAAAGGTAGTAGCTAGGATTAAGACCGAGTAAATAGTTAGATAAACTGTCAAAATTGGCAGTATGATAAGTGACAACAATTATCAGGGTGTACTTTGTTATACGGGTCACAGACACAGCTAGTTCGGGTTCGGCTGGACTTGAACAAAAGAAGAACATCTACAAAAGACATCTCTGATTACGTTTTTGTTTTTCGTTGAATCGTGTGGTGAGGGAAAGACTGCGAGTCCCCCAAGAATGAGATCCACTAAGGTGCATTGCACGACAGAGTTGGTGGGTGGGGCGGTAACCGCAGTGACCTCTGCTCTGTCCGAGACCCTATCCTTGCACGAGTCGGTGAGTAGGGCGTGTTGGTACGGAATGATTGCGAATTGAGAAGATTTGAAGAGAGCAGCAGCCGCTCCTTGTGACTTTGGTGGCGGTGTGATTTTGGTCAACTTGTTGATTGTCCCTTAACTACCCGCAATCATCATTGTATTCCGCCCCCATCTCAGTGAATCCTCTCTTAAGCTATCACTATTACCGCTAATTACCGATACGTCAAACAAGGACCCGTAAGGCTTCGCATCCATTTCCGCAGCCCTCTTGCCAAAGACCGCATCTCAACTCGGCGTGTCCGTACCACACCATCATGCACACGACCATCACTATAATATATCACGTGATATTGAATTTTGTGTAACTTTAGCTTGAAATTTTCTCCATCTCATCCTTTCCCGCCAGTGGAAAATGGACCATCGTTAACATCATCTTTCGGAGCAGTTTAGATTGGAATCATATAAAAAATAACCAAGTCAAGATGCATTTAATGTACACCTTAGGAGCTGATGGAAAGAGAATCTACACCTTGAAGAAAATAACCGAACAAGGTGAAATCACCAAGTCTGCCCACCCAGCCAGATTTTCTCCTGATGATAAATACTCCAGACAAAGAGTTACTTTAAAGAAGAGATTTGGATTATTACCAACCCAACAAGAATAGATGGGATGGAGATTTTTGGGAGCATGATGCATAGGAGAGCTGTTGTGGAGGCTACACTTTAATAAGATACATGGATGCAAAGGTAGACAAATTAGTATTACTAGGAAGATGAAGATGGTCCTAGTGAAGGAATGGGAAGTTTAGTGTGGGTGTAAGGATGTAAATGAATCCAAAATGTACCGGTATATGGATTACCGGGCTTCGGTAAATCTGGTTACAGTATTCTCACTCCCCACCCAATCCCACGACAATGGTGGAGGGTCCATCGTGTTGGTCAGATGGTCCTCCGCAACCGACTTCCTCTACAAAGTAATAACCATTTTGTTTCTATTATTCGTTTTCCATTTATTCATTCATCGTATTGACGAAGAGCATATATATTGTACAGTAATACATCCAGGCAATGCCTGATTGATTAGTTTTATGTTTGTTGTAGTTCACATAGGCTCTTGCATTTGGCCCGTTGTCTCGAGATTGAATTGAGAGTTCTTGGAGTAGTTCTCCCACATCTGCGATAAAAGCTCGCTATTCATGTTCTCTCGATTGAGTTCCTGTAGCGACTTGTTCATGGTGATCACCGACTCATTCAAGTTTTCCTGTTGTTAGTAAGGTGATGAATAAAGAGATGTTGATTTATTGAGAATTGTAGCGAGATGTATCCGTCAAAGAGCCTCGCTCACTCAGCTTCTGGGTTCTTTGTATACAGCACTTAGCGTTGAGCATGATTTTAGTCACTTCCAACCGCTCAGTTAAGACGCCCCAAACAAAGGATCACTTTCTGAATGTTTGTATTTCAAGACAACTTCTCCAGCACAAACTAACGTCAGTTCCCATAAAAAATTGTGTACTTACAATGTTGTTAATAATACGGGACAACAATGCATTCTGAACCTGTTCATGAGGGTTCTCCATGATGTGCAAAGTCTGTAGTTTTCTATTCAATCGTGTTAGGTTGTAAATGCTTGTCTTGTCTAGCACGTTGATGTTATGAAGTTGTTGTCGTTTTGTGTTATGTTTATAATAGAATCGTGGATTATGTGCAGTATATATTGATACTTGATTTATGCGGTGAGGGTTTTGGGATGAGTTGGCAGGTAGCAGGGGTGGTGGGGGACAGAGATCGATCGCAGCAGCGCCTAAAGAGACCTAGTTTCAAGTTTCAATTCGTCCTTTCAAGATAAAAATTACCGCACACAGTTTTGTTTCAGATGGTCACGCGCAGGGTGCGAAAGTCTATTTTAGCGGCTGCATGGGAGGTAACTTAGCATGTCCGGGGGAGGAGTAGGAAAGACAATGCTAAATTGATGGGACGATAAGACGATAAGACGATAAGAAGAGGCCATAAAGGAAGTTGAAATGATTCGAACCAATGAATGAGCAATGCTAAATGACCGAGAGACTGACTTGGAATGTTGAGAATTGATACATTGATGGGCTGGGTGAAGAAATGGATAGAGCTTATTTTGTATTGCAGATGCGATGTTGGGTTTAGGTTGCATTGTGAGATGACATGGTAATATAAATGAAAAGATGTTACATAGGAATTGTGCTTACAATTACTACCTAGAAAGATGCTGCGTGCAAGCATTATCTATGTACTAAATATACGAACATCGCATAAACTATGTAATATGTCAGGGGCAGTTGGCCGTCCCATCTCTTGCTGGTCCCACATCGACCTGTTTTATGCAATCGCTGTTGCTCGCAACTTATTGTTGGTCACCAATTCCCTCTAACGAGCCCCTCTTCTGCTCGCTAATTTGAATCTTGCGCAAGACTCTCTAAAAGAGACAATACTTTGCCCCTACGTGCTCCCACATAGTGGCCCCACTGGTCATTGTTGTCGCGTTCTACCATTAATCTTTGAAACCGCCTTCTATACCGTACGTCAATTGTTGTCGTCTAATTTTTCAAATATTTTTAGTTAACCTAAGACTCTACAATTGATATAATAATAACGCAATATTGGACTCAGATGAGATTGGTGGTCGCTGCTGTTATCTGGGTTTATTTCTGAGATTGTAATCTTTGGTATTTTTTTTCTGGTTTTTTGTGGGTTTCTTGTGGGTTTCTTGGGGATTCTTGTTGATCGAGCTCTCTTCTTTCTTCGTTTGCCGTCCAATTAGCCATTTAGTCAATCCAAATCTGTCACCCTGAATTGTTGTTATTACCTTGGGCTATTGTTATAATCTATTAAAAGCTCCTCGAAAGCAGGCTCACTCGTTAAGCACACGCTAAACATTGCCTATACACTCTCGAAACACACCCTGCACACCCACTCACACGCTAGTTATGCACCATTTGCGCACCAACTACCTCTCCACGGCCCCCGCAGACCACTCCACTCCCTTGAAACCTTCCAACTACAACCCACCAACAACCCACTCTCCCCCTCCAGCCCAAACACCCATGATCCACCTCATCCACTCCAACTACCAACTCAAGCAGGCGATTTCATCTTCAGGATTGGTGGTCATCGATATCTACAAACACGACAAATGCAAGTCCCTTGAAAACCTGTACCATAAATTACCGTCCATATTCCCTGAAGTTGCCTTCTACCGCATAGACGAAAACCATTTCCCGTCATTCTACTCGTTCATTAACTCGGCGGAGATCACCGCAATCCCTACCTTGTTGATCTACAAAAACGGCCAGATCTTGGTCAAAACAAGCATATGTTCACCGGTGCTTGTTCAGTTGTTGATAGAGCACTGCTACGACGAGTACCTGAAGATATAGACTCCCCACTAACTGGGTTCCAGTATGTTTTATTTTGCTATACACTGTACATAAGGCGGGCAAGCCATGCAAGCCAGTGCGACTGCTGGCGAGATCTAGGGCGTTCGGAGTAGGTTCGAAGAGGTCTTGGAGTTTAGAGTGCCCCGCGCGGCGAATGGGCCTGTAACACCAACGCTAAAGACTTTATCCAACTAAATGAGAGTCACTAATGAAACAACTTCTAGGGTGCTTGGAACCGATGTGGTCCTGCTGTGGTTCTGTTTGACTGTACAAGGCACTAATTACCCAGCCTTCGGATAGACCACCGAGCCTGCCAGTACTCGCAACCCAAAACTGGCGTAACTAGCTCATAGTAAACCAATCTAATGAACAGATATTGCTTCATCCTCGTAGTGGGTTCTCTCGTGTTTGTTTGTAGCAGTCACTAACTTCTCCTCGCGTAGGGGAGCGGGCGCGACTATGCCCGATGGAACGACGCTCCTTTAACCGCTGCTCGCGGGGAGCCACAGCGTGGGGCTTGGGCTTGGGACGCTCAAAGGTTGGCGCGACTGGTATCGAGACGCCTAGGCTTTTTTGTCAACCAAGTTCAAGGCATGACCATACTCTTTGCATGCTCTGTTTAATCCATTTCGATCCCCAGCAAGACATTCCTTGACTTCTCTAAAGAGCTTTTCCTGGGTCTTCTCCTCCGGGGTGAATTGTTTGATCAAATCTATGCATTTACTCTCGATCTGATCAAGCAGCGCCAAACACTTTCGAAGCGAAATGACAATCTTTCTTGTAGGCGCGGCCTGTGACTGGTCCCCACAAAGAAACCCTCGCCAGAAGTGCGAGAGAAGCTCCGAACTGGTGATGTGGGTGGAAATAATCTCTCGAACGACAGCAGGAGGTATTATCGAGCCTTGTGGAGTCGCTTTGATGGTGGAAGTTGATCTCTTGTAGGTGCGGAAGTTGTTCTTTATCAATGTGGTAATCTCCAGTGAGACCTCATCGATCTCAGTCTTGTTTA
Source organism: Chernovozyma aurita (assembly GCA_030566905.1). Lineage (NCBI taxonomy): Eukaryota > Fungi > Ascomycota > Pichiomycetes > Serinales > Debaryomycetaceae > Chernovozyma > Chernovozyma aurita. The sequence continues at coordinate 168,576 of JAKUBO010000019.1, forward strand.
GCGAGTAGGACTCGGTAAGGTCGATGGAGGACAGAAACTTGGACGACAACATGAAGCCCAGGAGAATTAAAAATGAAGTGGTGACTTTAGGGATCTCATGGGAGTTGGTCGGGTCCACAGAATGGCTATGGGATGGATTTATGTGAAGCTGAATGAAATGCAAAGGTTTGGTCTCGTTAAGATCATGAAGATTGAGCTCTTCCGCGTAAGGATTGGTGACTCTGGTGGCAGGTGCGCCACTAAGTTTCAAGGGTTGTTCGCGTGAACAGTCGCTGGAGAGTGCGTTATTTTCGGTATTTCTGTCCCCATAGCCGCTAGAGTCGCTGCCACCACTGCCACCACTCACCTGCTCTCTAAAGGCTGACTCTCCTTCAGTAACCGCCATCATTTTTTCACTCAAACGATTCATGTTCCTCATGATGATCAACATCTCGTTTTCTCCTCCAGTTCCTTCCTTCTTGTTCTTACCGTTCAACAAGTCAGATGTTATGTCTCCGTATCTCATGGTGATATCGGGCTGGTTCCCCAACTTCTGGGAGTTGTCTTCCTCATTGGCCGCTAAATCGATGAATTTGTTGACTGGATGCAGTGCGACTTTGGCGTTGATTCGGGGATCAACCTCGCAAGAGTCGGCGGCGGCCACGCCAGCACCAGCCCCGCTACTGTCATTGGCACCGGAAGTCACACCGCTAACTTTCTGCTTCTTATTGCTTCTCAAATGCTCGGCAGCAATGAAGTCTTGGTCTACATAAAGATACTTGTCAAGCACAACGTCTCCTCTCTCATTGGAATTGTTGATCTTGTCACCTCTGAGTCTTCGAAAGAGCTTGGAGTTGAAGAATCTCGACCAAAACTCCCCCTCGTGAAAGTTGGCTGGAACAAGGTCATCGTACAGCTTCTTAACGATGGGGTAAGTCTCAAATATCTCTTTGATCATATCTCTGGTAACATTGACATTGACCTGGTTGTCTGAAGAAGCCACCGGCTTGATGGACGAGAGCACATTGTAGGGGCCCCGATGTTGCGAGATTGTAAGTGCAAAGGTTCGGAGTTGGTTAAGACGAGTCTCCCAGAAGATTGCAGGGGACAATTTGAAATTGATCACCGCCTGCGTGAATTTCTCCCTAAGACTCTTGTTCTCAAAGAGCAACTTTTGCTGAAGCGCGTGATTCTTAAGAAGACTCAGATCGGACAATGAGCTGGCAGAAGAGAAATCAAGAGGGTTGATTGAAGGCGTTGCGGTAGAATCTGATCCAGCGGTACCAATTGAATCTGAAATCCCTGAACCTCCCACTGGATATCCGCTGGTGTTAGCGTTGGCGTTGGCGCTGCTACTACCGCTGGAGTTGCCGCCAAGACCTGGCGTATCTCGGCCCAGATTTGGGGTTGAAGTTGGCGCGGTTCCCTGGCCATTCGACAGCACGCCCGCGGCCAGGGGAGTAAAACCCCTCAGAGTTGCTATTCCTGGCGTGGGAGTCGCTATTTCGTTCCCTGCAGTGTCCTTAATGGTGGTGCGCTGTCTCGCCAACACCGCCTGGAGAGCCTCTTTGATGTTATCCATGGTAGGACGGTTAGAGAAGGTGAGCTTAACATCCTTGGGCTCCAAGGACCCTTCAGGTATATAGAAGAGCTTGAGCATCAACTTGGGACTGGTGTCCTTGGATGCCTGGAGATTGGTTAGTTGATTCAAGGGGATTCTGACTTTTTTCAGCTGGTCAATGGCAGTCCATTCAAGAACCGCAGGCGACACATCTTCATGGACATACACCATTCCCGAGATTTTCGACACAACACAAGCCCCAGAAATCATCGACATGGTCTGTTCTATGCACACGCAACGCTGACAATTTCCTAAATGCTGCAATTACTAAACAACAATTGGCTCTTTACTACTTCTAAGCTGAGTCTTCTTGAAACAAATCAGACGAAGCCATTTGAAGATGCGCTTTACCAGATCTCTGGCATTCATCCCTATGTTGTATGTAGGTATATATTATATGCCAGACACGATTAGGTCATTTTTGCTAGAGCGCTCAAACCAAATTTGGCTCGAAGGGATAACTAAGAATGGCAATCCTTTTCCGCAGAGAACAGCCCCCCGCAGGGGTCTCCACGAGGTGGCCCAAGCGGAGCAGGCACGACAATGCCCGCTGGAACGACGCTCTACTGGCTGCTGCTCTCGACCAGAGCTCAATTGTCAGTGACACAAAATGGCAGGGCCCATCAGCAGTTCTGCTCAGTTTTGTTTAACATAATTTTTCTGCATATTTGGTTGTAACTACACAGCTATAGCATTGATTTGGTGAACAGAAAAGGTTTGGATCGATCGAAAATGTTTAAGTCAGCAGTTGGTCACTTAGCGGGCCGTTTTACGGGAGTCCGTACCGTTATTAGTGTTGTTGCTATTGGCAGAATGTCCACCAGCGCAGTTTTAATGAATACTTCATCCACTCCAGCAGGTCAAGCACAATCGTCTGGTTTGAGTTCAGAGGCTAAATCGAAGCCCAAGAGTTACCGGAATCCAGTGACCATCGATAGAGAGCTCCCAGATCCGTTTGTATTCCAGAAACAGAACAAATATTATTTTGTCGTTTATGCGGTGGGAGTGATTCTCTCGTGTGCCTTTATATTTAACTACGAGAAGACCAGTTCGCCCGTGATCAACTCGGTGATGTACTTTCTTAGAAGATCCGATGATGCAGTGGGTGCTCTTGGTGACGACATAACCTTTGCCTACCAATGGCCATGGATTCGAGGTCAATTGAACACTTCCAGAGGAGACATCGATATACTGTTTGATGTTAAGGGGAGCAAGAACACCGGGGTGCTCAAGTTGAAGGCCAGTAGAGACGACCGTGAGAATCCTTTCCGTATCCAACACTGGATTCTTGAAATCAACGACGGTTCCAAAACCAAAATCGACTTGTTGAAAGACGCTTCAGTGCAGTTTGGCATTTAGGAACAACCCACACACCGGCCAGCCGATGTGGACTCTCCTCCGTGCCCTCTACCGTCCAACACACCAAGAGTCATGCCAAAGATGATCATTGTAAATAGTTAATATATCATTCCTTTGTACTTCCAACTGTAATCACATCGAGCGCAGCGAGCCAGGCCCACACGCTGAGGCTCTCTGCGAGTAGCGGCCAGCGGAGAGTCGCTAGAACAGCCACTAAATTAGCGGCTTCGCTTTGCTGGGCCTCTGCGGGGGACTGTTCCCTGTGGGAAATGGGCCAGAAGGAAAATGGAGAGGGCTAGTAGGGAAATGTTGTTGGTAATTTGGTTGCAACACCGGCAGCAATAGAAGGGAAGTCTCTACAGCGCTCGAATGGGTGTTAGAGGTAGGATGGGTCCCGCCCTCTCTAGCCATAGAATAGGTTTATATATATAACTCTGGTGGAAGGTGAGTAGGTGGCCAGCCAACCAGCCATGGGCGATACAAGAGCAACAATTTCCTATTCTGGATAAGCCACTCTGGAAGAGTCTCCCAGTTAAGCAAGCCATTATGGGTACACATCTTAAAAGAGATTAACCATTAGTATATTTGTCCCGGTTAGGGCTGGTGGACACACAAGTGCAAGGACGACAAATTAGATTGGCGGTACCGCAGTGGGAAGTCGCTTAGCCGAAATAATTGGGGCAGTATTGAAGCAAATGGGGTGTGAATTGGTGCGCATTTAGTGAGTAACTGGCGCGAGTGGGGCGACCCCAATAGGGATGATAGGGGGAGAGGAAAGGAATGAGAGACGGGACGTAATTGTTTTTACGGAAAACTTCTTTTTTTCTTTTTGTAGATTTCACCTTCTTTCAGTTTGTAGTAAAGAACTCTGACATCGGGAAACAAACTGATACAACAAGAGGGAGTCTGGTGCAACACACGGGGTTAATTCGCCATAAACAATCCCTGTTTTCGTTCGTTTTAGTAAAAAGAAAAGAAAGTTGTTCAAGTTCCGAAGTGAGCTCAGAACAAAACCAACCATTGCATCCGTGGTACTACAGAAGCACAGACAGTGAACTTAACTGGAATTGCTAATAATCGGGAACATCTCCACGAGCTGATCATTACAGTATAGAGCTGCTGAATATTGAACTCCTGAACATTAGAGCATACAACAGCTGTTCTGCCGACGTTACAACACCCTCGTTGCGTATCATTCTTGTGTGGATAAAGCCCATTCGTTCTAAGCGCTTCTGACCAAGCACCAATCTTCAATTTTCCTCCAGTCACTATTAAACCCACCTAAAGTACTGAAAATCGGTCCGGAACCTTTTTCGACAGACAACCAAGAGTGTTCTCCATTGCTACATTTTATAGACTCAGTTCATTGACATATTTCTGAGCACTTGATTGCTAACTATCTTGTATTCAACTTCGTCACTTCGTCATCTTCACCGCATCGTGGCACCGTTTTTAGTGGTTCGATCGTCAATACTGACTTACTATTTTTAACATTCTCGGTAATTTTCGAGCCTTTAGTGAGCTATTCCAGCCTGGAGGCCGCTAAAAATTTTGATTGCACGCTCTCGCCGCAGTAGATGCACCACAGCAGAGCCCTAACAGAATCCCGTAAGCCATTCGCTAAGTTTAGATCCAATTTGCTGAACGAACACTGATAGATCCTGCCAAGTAGCGACAATTAACGATCGATTATCGAAAATCAACAATCAACAATTAATAATCGAAAATCAACAAACAATCAACATTAACAATTAACAATCGAAAATCAACAAACAATTAACAATCGAAAATCAACAAACAATCAACATTGACAATCCATCTCCCAATTACAACGCAAATTGTGCCATATTCATAACATACCCCCAACTGAACTCCCTCGCTGCATTTCCCGCTGTATTTCTCGCTAATTCCATCAAAAAAGTAGCGCATTCAGCCTAGACATTGCGCTATTTTTTTAATCCCCCTGTTGATCCCCTGCGAGTTTCCGCCCATCCCAGCGTCCGCTAATCCCCCGCTGTCCAACTGTTAATCTCGCACGGCAGCTTCACTTGCAACCGCCCTAGCCACCACTTAACCCCACCAAACCCCCAAACCCCTACAACTACTCCACAATCTCTCTACAAATATGGGTACAGCTCCAGGACTCACAGTGGGTCTCTCGGTAGGCATCCCCTCGGCGTTAGTCATCTCAGTGTGTTTCTTTGTGTGGCACTACAACCAGCGCAAGCAACGTAAAGAAGACTTGGAGCACGACCAGATCGACCTCGAGCTTCGGGACGACAGACTGTACGTCAACATAGGCGATGAGCTCCACCGGCCGTTGCAAGCGGAGAAGGACCTCACCGACCATTCTGACCACGGGGACCTCGCAAACCACATCGACGATGGGCTCTACAACAAGGAACCCAGCCATACCGCCGCCGAAAACAACTTGTTGGATTCATCCCATTCATCTTCTTCGGTGACCGAGCCCCAGCCGTCGACTCCTCGACAACCACCGGTGTCGTCGTACTCCAATCATCAACACACGCCGTCTTCGTACGACTTCTACGACTCGATGATTCCCGTGCTTCCTACTTCGTACGGCGGTGGTTCCGACAGGGCAAAAATATTCCCCCCAGACGGCACCATACGACCACCGCCAGCTTTACTGGACGGCGTTGTGAACAGCGGTAGAGGCAGTCCCCGCGGCAGTCCTCGCGGCAGTTCTCGCAACTTGGCTTCCAAGAACAGTTCGTCTGCTTCGATTGAGAATAATAATGTCAACCCTAACTGGTCCCTCGACAACTTGGCCAAACAACTCACCCAGCCAGCTCTATTTGAAAAACTCCCTTCTCGTAACGGCACTGTAGCCGGTATCACCACCCCACGTCGTCGGGACGATCTGAGGTATCTGACATTTACTGGGGGCATCGCGACGGCTGCGCCCACCAACACTCCCACTACGGCGCTGGTCAACTCCGTTGACCGTCACCTTCACAAACACCCTCCTAGCGATGCTTCCACCACCCAAACAACCTTCCAGCATCAAAAAATTGTCACTGGCCCCAACGAAATAGACCCCGAAGACGACCACCCCGACCCATCGCCGTTCGTCAACGACCCAAACCACAATAGACTCTCGGGAGCAAGCTCTACATGATCTGGTGCTCCCCAATATAATAAACGCAATATCCACAACTGGATAAGTATCGTCTGTAGTTGTAGATGTACCATTTAGAATGGCTGCAACGCTGTGCAGATGTTGCTAGAGCCCCTGCTAGAACATCCGCTAGAGCGTTAGGGTCCCGCTAGAATTAGAGCTCAGTTTTATTGCTGGCCCTAGCGCTATTTTATGGTAGGATCGCGCGAGATCGCCAAATTTAGGGGAGTGCGAAGACGCTCCTCTAGCCGCTGCTCACGAGGAGTTGCAGCGTAGGGCTTGGCATGCTTCGCTCGAGTACAGCCAAGAGTAGATTTTGAACTCCCCGGAAGCAGCCCCCGCAGGCGTTTCCACTAAGTGGCCCTAGCGGAGCGGTAAAGCTTGAGATGAGTACTTGTAGACCCTTCGCTTGCTATGATGGGCGGCAACTGGTGTACTTCTCCCGCAGGGAGTAGTCCCTTGCAGGGGTTTTCACAAAGTTGCCCCAGCGGAGCGAAAATTGTCAGGCCCCAAACGCAAATACAGCACATTATCAGCAACAAAATGCGCTACAATTGAACGATGCACAGGGCAACAGAAGAAGCTAGCGCGCATTTGGTTGGGGTGGTTGGGGCAGCGCGGGCATAATGCGTGGGCGCGAAATGCACGAAAAGGGAAGGTGCGCAATTGATTCAATGATGAACTGAAAGCATTCTTGGAAGAAAGAGAATGGCCGATTGGTACCAACAGAGCTTCATTGACTGAAGATAAGACTGAAATTGAGACCTAGACAGATCTATAGTGATACTGAGACAGAAACTCGAACATGTTGCGTAATTTTAGCACAAAAATCACCGGCCGAGTTGGCGTTGGCAAGCCATCAAGCGCAATTAGCTTGTCTGGTGGACTCATACCCAGAATGGACAGAATGGAAAGAATTAGCAGAATTGGCCCAGAAATTGGTCTGTATTCACATATGGGCATTGTTACAACTTTTAGGCCCTATTCAGATGCTTCTCTACCATGCAGAGTGTTTTCAACGCCTTTTGGTAACCCAAGAACAGCCCATTTCGTCGTTAAAACATCAACCATTCGAGCGCAAACGGCCTGTTTCCTGACTAGCGCCCGCTACAATGCTAGCTACAGACGGTTCGGTGATGAGAAATCATCTCATGGCAGTGGTAAAGGTCTATTTGCATCATCTGAGTATGCCAGACACTTGTACAGCCGCAACACACTCTATTTGATCGCTGCCCTTGTCGGTTTTTACATTTACAACCTCGATAATGCTCCCATCACCAACCGATTGAGGTTGTTGTGGGTCCCATACTGGCTAGAATCCAAGGTGGGTGACTACTCGTACCGCCAAATCCTTGGCCAGTACCAGAACCAGTTGTTGCCCTCCAACGATCCGATGTACGGCAAGGTGTCGAAGGTGATGAACCGGTTGCTCACCGCCGCCATCGATGGTTCCACCGACGAACATCAGAAGGAACACTTGAAGAAATTGGACTGGAAGATCCACATCATTCAGGTGAGCCCGACCACCGTTCCCCCCAATGCTTTCATCTTGCCCAACGGAAAGATCTTCATATTCTCGTCAATTTTTCCTATCTGCAGCAATAATGACGGGTTGGCGACGGTTCTTTCGCATGAGTTGTCACACCAGTTGGCCCGTCACTCGGCGGAACAGCTTTCCAAACAGCCGTTCTACATGGCGCTCCTGTTACTTATCTACGCTGCTACGGGGGTCGACTGGATCAGTAATATATTCATCGAGGGGGTGCTTAAGATGCCAGCGTCCCGAGAAATGGAAGTCGAGGCAGATCACATCGGCTGCAATCTCATGGCTAAGCTGTGTTTCAATCTTGCAGAGTCAATCAAGTTCTGGGAGAGAATGAACCAATGGGAGAAATCGGTGGCCGTCATCCCTGGCGGTTCGGCTGCCCTTCAGGAGTTTTTTTCAACCCATCCGGGCACCACCAGAAGAATCGCCAACATCAAGCAATGGTTACCGGAGCTCGAGAACATCAAGGAGTCCTCGGGCTGCTACGAACATCAATTCGGACTATTCAAGGAACATACCAGAGACTTCTTCAGAAGGTGACCGTCCCTCTTCTCTCCATTAGCTGGTCCTATTATCCTCTATTCATCTATATAGCCTTACCTATTTATATACATTTTTCTGTGGATCTCTCGAGCGTAGCGAGCCCAGGCCTTACGCAGTGGCTCCCCGCGAGCAGCGGCCTGCGGAGCCTCGTAGTGGTGTCTCTGCCAGCATAGTCGCGCGCGCTCCACTAGGGCCACCTCGTGGAGACCCCTGCGGGGGGCTGTTCCCTGCGGGAATTTGACGGTAGGTCGGTCAGGGCGGGGCACAGTAGGGAGGATTTTGCTAAAGCTGCAGTAGACAGAGCAGAGCTGGTCTTGTAAGGAAAAGGGAGAGCGTTCAGATTTCGATTACTTTAAGGTCTGGAAACGTTCTGAGGAGTACCGACTTTCCGAAAAGTTTGTAGGTGGTCAATTGGACCGCTATGTTGTATTTCTGAGGGTCTGCTGCGTGTTGGAGGAGGTACACTTCGGCGGTAGCTAATCTGGTTCGGGTGGTCGAATCCTTGTTGGAATAGAGAGGAATGGACAATTTGATAAACTTGTCAAACTTAACGTTGCTGGAGTCAACGTCTGATGTGCTGAGCAAAAGGTCTCTAGCGTAGTCGTTGTAGGGAAGATATTTCTCTCTTAGCGGCAACACGATAAAAGTCTCGAATTCGTTGCCTAATTTTGCCGCGACTTGGTCGCCGTCCATGAAGATCGCTAGCGAGTTGTGGTCGGTAATGGCGGCATCGATAAGCTTCTTCTCAACAATGGGCACAAGTTGGCTTTTGAAATGGTCATATTCGTTGTCGATCCCTTCCAACACGTTGTCTATGTCGGTTTCGTCGTACTTCTCAATGGTTATTTGGTTAGCCCGGTTGGCTGCTGCTTCCACCGTTTCGGGGTACACTTTGAGGATCTCCTGGCGGTAGAGATATTTCTGGTGGTACCATCGGTGGAGGAACCAGCCTCCAATGGCCGCCGGTGGACCCAAGGTGACCAATACGTTGGGATGGACATGTCTCAAGGTTCCAGTGGTGAGTAGAAGAAGTGCAAAGTACTTGTATGACGATGGGAATCTGGTGTTCCAGAAGTAAGACACTGGTGAAACATGCGCAGCGAGACTCAGTTTAGGGGCCATAGCGTAGCGCCGGCGGGCCCCCATGAGCAATGCGAGCAGTGCGATGGGCACGCCCACCGATGGTCTGAACGATGGTCCAATGGCCATTCTCACGGAACCAGGAGATAAACGAGATAGTATCATGAGACTTATAAGGCTGAGCAGAACTTCTAGGACTGGGGTAGACTATATGGGTATACTAGAGTATTATGGGTCAATATATATAAGAACTTTGGCAATGAAGCTGGAGAACTAATGCTAAGGATAGAAAGAAATGGGCACCTTCTGAAGTGAAGAAACATCAATTGCGTTCGTGCGACTGAGGAATGGAGCGTCTTACGCACCTCGCGATGGGATTGGACGGTTGGCGGGAGAAAAGCGATGGAACGGGGAGCAATGCATCCCCCGTTCGCGAACAGTTTGTCTTCCGTTAGCTACAAAGTCACTAAATGCATTACTACAAGGGCCAATACATGCTGAATGCTGCTGGAGTGGTTTAGATGAAAGTCGGTCAGCGGTGTTCCTAGAACTCCATTTCCGCTCCGTTCGGGCCATTTCATGGAGATCCCTGCAGGGAGCTGATCCCTACGGGAATCTTTCTGCTGTAAGCTGTCACCATCTATCCACTCGTCACTTACTTGGAAGTCTATCTCAAGCGCAGCGAGCCAGGCCCCACGCAGTGGCTCTCCGCGATTAGCGGCCAGCGGAGCGTCAAAATCACCGGCCCAGCCGCACTGCGCGCACTCCAGCGAGCGCATCTCATTGCTCTTCGAACATCACCAAACCATCACCAGAGAGCTAGCTTGACCAGTTACCGGTTCTTTGTCACCACTACAAGTCACCACAGGGCCAATATAGAACATGAAGACGGAGTTTGGAACAGCCAAACACCAGGCCAAGCAGCAAAAGCTTTCCGGGTTGCAGAAGTTGAGATTCTATTGCCAGTTATGCGGTAAACAGTGTCGAGACTCTAATGGATACAAGAACCATTTGAGCTCCCCATCGCATCGAGGGAGACTCGAGGCCAATGAAGGAAGCGAAGATAAGTTCTCGGAGCAGTTCAAACAAGACTTTTTACGGCTTCTCAAGATGAATCATGGCACCAAGCCGATCAACGCCAACCGGTACTACCAGGAGTACATTCTGAACGACAAGGACCATATCCACATGAACTCGACGCGCTGGAACTCGCTTACGCAGTTTATCAAGTATTTGGGCACCAAAGGGTTGATACGGGTTGCAAATGACGGACCAGCAGAGAACGAGTTGAATTTTGCAATTGCGCTCATCGACCGATCTCCCGACGCCATACGACGTCAGCAGGAGTTGGCCAAGAAGCAGAAGTCTGCTAGAAGTGATGATGATATTGCCATGAAGTTGTTGGAAAGGCAGATGGAGAAGGGACGAGAGGAGGAGCAGAGAAAGGAAGCGCAAGAACAGACAAGAACGCAAATGGAAGCACAGCAAATGGAAGCGCAGCAAATAGAAACGCAATCAGAAACGCAATCAGAAACGCATTCAGAAACGCAATTTGAAACGCAATCAGAAACGCAATTTGAAACGCAACAAAAATTAAGGACGCAATCTGGAGCCAATCCCCAGATGGAGGCAGTTCTGTCAACAATTGTGCTCCACGCTAGAAGGGCGCCCGCTGCCCTGAAAGCGCCCGAGACGGTGAAGGTGTCGTTGTCTCTCAAGTCACAACTTCCTCAGCGGAGAACGGCCAAATCGGTGTTTGGAGATGACGATGACGATGATGATGAGGGTGATGGTAATGGTGATTTAGCGGGTCTGAAGCTGACAATGGGCTCTCCCTCTATTGGTGGCTCTACGAAGAAAAGAAAGATTATAAATATGGGTGTCATTGGCTTGGGATCTGGATCTTCACGAAGGTAGAGTCGGTACCAGATCTGAGGAGTGTGGAGTGTGGTGAGTCTGAGGAGTGGTCCCTGGAAACTTTATCTGCTACTTCAGGGTCAGTCACATAGTATTGATCAAGAATGATTGGCAGTGGTGAGCAGTGGTTTGCAGTAGTGAGCAGAGTGCTACTTGGACAGTAATGGATTGACTTCTACCATGTCTGAACCATTTCTGGACCATATCAGACCATCATCAGCTCTATCTTCCACCAACTTCAACTGTGAACAGCTGTGAACAGCTATGTAAAGTATCTACCGCTGAGCTCGGACCCATCCTACTCCGAAGTTGAAGCGCATCTTTCTACCATGATGCAGCGGAGCCACCGCTACGCATCAAGCACCATTCCAACTCCTCTGGACTCACTCACTACTCCCTCCTACACTCTCGTCTAATCGTAACTTTCTATAATTGATAATATACACACTATAACTCAATACTCACTAACCCACTAAACCTCAACCTCTAAAAACCACTAAACCTCAACCTCTAAAAACACTAAACCCTCACCTTCTCATAACACAACAAGTACACCTCCTTGGAATTGATCTCTCCCATATACGGACCCTGGTCCAAGTCAACGTTACCATGCTTGACCCCAGAATGGACCATGTCGTCATCAAAATAGCACCAGTACGGTCTCTTCAAGTTATCCTCGTTGTTGTTGATAATCTCTGACTCGCTAAGACTCTGGTGATACGTCGACTTGTTCACCAACGCGGTATAATGGCCGCTCTTCAAGTTCCCAAAATGATTGATCAACCCAGTGAGTTTGTAGAGAATCTGGGAAGATTCCGACGAGTTGAACTTCAATTCCAATGGATACTTGATGGTGGTGTCGAGCTTATCAGTCAAGTTGTACATGGAGAACCGAGAGAGATGAATAAGAAGAATCTGGGGAAGCTTGATAAAGTTCAATCTTTTAATGGAGATCGAAGGGCTAGATGCGTTCGGAAAAGCGCCTGAATTTGCGCCTGCTGCGCTTGCGCTTACGTTTCCGCTTGCGCTGCCATTTGCGTTTCCGCTCGCTTCACTGCCGCTCGTCTTAAATGGCGACTTGCTACGACGGCCCAACTTAAAGAGACCCGACCGCTTGGGAGTGAACACCGGATGGTTGTCCAAGCTAGAGGGACGTGCAGCGCCAGCGGTGGTGGTAGTGGGAGCGGCAGCAGACGCCCTGGAGCCGCTGGGGACGGTGGAAGAGCCTGTTTCATTGCCACATTTAGGGCAGTTCCAGGCATTGTCTCCTGTCAAAACCTCATCTTTGATGTAATACTTCAAGCAATCGCTCAAATCGACTTGTTTCGAATGGGAGAACCGCGGGATTGGTAACGACAAGCTGGTGAACGGCGAGTAGGTGACCGACTCGTATCCGCAATTGTTGCAGATCAACTTGCTTTGAAGTTGGCCCTGGAACAAATCGTTGACCGGAGAGGTTCCCTCCAGTTGAATTAGAGACTTGTACCATTTGAGATACTGATCTCTGTCGCCTGTGCCGACCTTGACCTCCATCTTGGTCTCCAAGTCATGGACCTGACGCTCGATCTCTTCGTTGGACATGTTCTTGAGCGAAAGCTCGTCATGGAGTCTTTCTAACACAAACAACAAGAATTCCTGGGCATCCTGTTGTTCGTTGGGGATGTTGAAGTCGGGCTTCAACTTGGCGGAGATCCTAAGAAATTTCGAGGGGGAGATGCCACGACTGCCGTGGTTGATAAATGACTTGAGAAGGCCAGAGACTGCCACGCTAAGGAGAAGCGGTTCTTGTTTTTTCAACTGGTGCAGATATTTGGGATCTTGGATGTACCGATGGTATCTCAGGTTGGTGAAGATCGATTTGAATTGGATGAGGCCAAAAAGAAGTTGGAGGGTCAGGTTAATGTAGCACGAGCTTCCCAAGTTGCGAAGTCCGCAGATGGCGTTGTTTTTCATGTACTCTAGCGGGGCTAGTGCTTGGGACTCGGGGAGGAAGTAGTGGTGATGTTGCTGCTGTGGTTTGTGATGCTGCTGTTGCTGCTGTAGCTGGTGTTGCTGTTGCTGCTGATTTCTGTTTCCGTTTCCATTTCCATTTCCATACTCCAGCGGGCCTGGAATCACTGCGCGAGACTCTCCTCTAGAAATACCGGCGTTTGTGAGTACCGGTAGAGGCACCAATGGAGCGCGCGGAGCCGGTGGAGCCAGCGGGGCTTGAGACGCTGGCGAGCGATTATATTTAAAGACATTGCCGCTATTCGTCAAGGATCCCCTAGAGCCATCTCCAGAATACAGAACTCCGTTGATATGGCCCAGAGACACCGATGACGCCATGCTGGAGCCCAAGGAGCCCTTCAAGTTGTGCGAAGTTGCCGAGCGGTTGACAGTAACACTTGGTCCGTTGGCAACGTTGGCAGAAACAGCTTCATTACGAGTTTCCCATTTTTCCGAGCCATACTCGCGAGTATTGGAGGAGTAGGTGACAGCCCGAGGTATAGCAGTTGGGTGGTAGGTGCTCTCTTTTAGTGGTGGTGCTGGTGCTGGTGGGGGTTGCCTTGGAACCGCGCCATTTACTGACAAATGCTCTGAAATGTGGCCTGGAAGGTATTTTTGAACCGAAGCTGGCGCGAGCACAAACTTCTCTGGATGCGCTACGGGCCGTAGCAAAGATTCTGGGCCAAATTCCACCGCAGTTGGATATGGAGCGTTGGGTACTACTGCTGGATACGGTGGAGAAATGCCCCGGGTAGGTCTTGGTGGTGATGAAGCTGGCGCTGCTGCTCCTTGGAGGCTGTAGTCATCACCAGATTCAGCACTGGATCCTAGGCCAGAGCCCAAGCCCAAGCCATGGCCTAACACTTCAGCAGTGTCGCCTGTCAACGAGCTCTGGCTGGTGGCAGCAGCCGGAAGTCTCATTGAAGGATACTTTGATCTGAATGCTGTCAAATCGTCTTCCTCGTCTGATTCAGTCACTGATTCAGACAAGTTGTAAGTGGTTTCGAGCTGAGGTTGAGGTCTCAATATGGACTGACGTCGGTACTGATGTTCATACTGATGTTCGTCTGATTCAGCTTCTGATTCAGTCTCTGATACAGCTTTTTCTCGATCTTCACCCTCTTCTGAATCAGTGCCCTCATCCCACCTCTCTCGCTCGTACTCATCTCGAGCCAGCAAGTACGCCAAGTACAGATGCAACCAAGCCACCAACACCTCGACCTCAAACTTCAATAACAAGCGCTCAGCCAACCACCCCTCGATCCACAATCTGAGTCTGCGGAGGTCCGGATTCGGGTCGGAGTCGAAGAAATTGAAAAGATTGACGTAAATCAAGAAATCGGTCGGGGACTCGGCCATGAATGTCTCGAACCCGCCGAACCGCTCCATTATGTGGTTGGAGATGTAGTAGCAGAACACCAAGTAGCCCCGGATGTAGAGCTGGACCATTTTGGAGGCGGAATGGGAGTTGGACAGATGTTCGTAGAGCTGTTCGCAATGCTCGATGAGGTCAAACAGAGACATGGCGGCCATGTGGGGGTTGTTTTTGAGAGCAGAAAACTCCGAGGCGATGACGGCGGTGGGTCCGTCGGGTTTGGCGGTGGTGGAGAGTGTTGATGCTGTGAAGGATGCTGACACTGCAGCATGTACTGACGGAACAGTTTGTACTGACGGAATTGTGTGTGCCGTAGCAGCATGTACTGATGCTGTAGATGATGCTGATGCTGGCGATACTCCCGCTGATGCTGTAGAAGACGTTGCATAGCCAGAAATTGCATGCTGTTGTTGTCGCTGATACTGCTGCTGCTGCTGCTGGCGCTGGCGCTGTTCTTTCTGCTGATGCACTTCTGCGCGCGAGTCCACCGGAGGAGCTCCTCGGTGGGGCCCGCCGTGGGTTCCTTCATAACTCCCCCCAACCGCGTCTCTTGCTCTGTCTCTCGAGGGCGAGTCTCCGTCTGTAACTGAAGCCTCTTGGGGTGCCTCTTGGGATCGGTAATTGTAGCGCTCCCTGTAACGCTCTCTGTAGCGCTCTCTGTAACTAGCGGTTAAGGACTGGACGGAGTCATCGTCGCCATCGTGGTCAGCGTGGCCATTTGCGTCCAGGCAGAGTTCGTTGGGGTGGTTAAGGTGGTTAAGGTGGTTAAGGTGCTGTTTCGGTATCCCCGTAGAGTTCATGTGTGTGTGCAGCAGTTGTGATGATGCTGTTGCTAATGCTGGTACTCCTTCTGCCGGTCTTATCGATGCGGCTGCTTCAACACTGCCAGTTGGACCGCCACTTCTAGGTCGAGACGCTGCGTTCTCCCAACCATCTTCTATCTCGTGTACCCCTATCATGTGGGGGTTGGTTAGCTTGTGGTTCCGATCAGTTGAAGGTCTGCTATTCGCTGATCACCAACTGGATCTGTTTCAGTCTCGTAGAGGATCTGTTTCAGTCCACCCAAACGACCTTCTGGTACTTCTAATGTCGTTCAAACTCACACCCAAGACGTGGGTATGCTTTTCTGGTGCTTTTCAGTGGGTCTGACACTCTGCAATGTCGCTTCTGCCTCTGTTGTGCCAAACAAGACCATAAACCGATCGTGATTTGCGCTCTCGATGGCAGTTTCTGGTTGCAGTTTGGGGACGATGGCGTGTGCAATTTCGGGCCAAACTCGGTGGAGATTCGGTGTATTGCGTCTATATATGCTAACGGAGGTCTCTATAAACTCCAATCTGTCTTCTGTGGCTGGAATGGTTCTGTTCTCCTGTCTGTTACTCTCTTCTTCCTCAGGCCGTCAGGTCGTTTCTTTAGTAGTTGGAGCGCTTTTGGATCGTTCAGGCGCAATATTCGATTTTGTGTTCCCTTCTGGTCCATGCGCACCTGACTCTGGCTGGAGCCTGGCAATGTCAGAGACGCAACCGCCGTTCAGCAGTTTGGCGAGCGCTTGCATGTGGCGCATCTCTATCCAAAAGTTTCCGTCTCCTTCTCGAGCGCAGCGAGGCAAGCTCCACGCACTGGCTCCCCGCGAGCAACGGCCAGCGGAGCGTCTCGCTCTCTGTACGTTGCGCAAAGCTCGCTGGCGGATCTTTGTTTGCTCCGCTACGGCCACTTCGTGGAGACGTCTGCGAGGGGCTGTTCCCTACGGGAATGGAGAAAAACTGCCTGTAGTCTCCTCCAAAATGGTCGTTAGCTGGCGAGCTGATGTGATGTCTACCAAATTGTGTCTACTGTCTACTGTCCTCTCTCTTATGTTTAGAGGCATCTGTCTATTGCCTACTGGCTAGAGGCAATGCCAAAGGTTCGCGCTAAGTTGCGTGGTTAGGTTTATTGGGGGAAGATATAGTACATTTATAATATATAATAGCGCTAGGAAGGATTGAACGGAATCATCCCAAAGCTGGTGGCTAACGAGTCGTAGGCGCTCTGTTCGGTGACTGGCACTGAGTTATCGCGGGTGTACACGTTGTAGAAGAGACCGTAGGCGTCGAGATCCTCTTCGAACTCCTCTGCTTCGGTGGTGGCCATAGGGGTTCCCTCATTGCGGCTGTGTAACGGGTGGTGCTGGGAGACGGGCTTTCTGTCCGCGAGATCGGGCACCGATGGGGTTACCAGCTTTTGTTGTTCGGGCTGGCGAGTGGTGAGATTCCGCATGGTTTCCCAGAAGTCAAGTCCTTCTTCGTCGTCATCTTCAAACTTGGCTCGCTTGGGGCTGTTCCCATCAGGTCTGACGCTGGCAATGGAGTCGGTGTTGATGCTGCTGGAGTTGGAATTGGAGTTGGTGTGGCGGTGCTTACGGCTCAACGACGACTTATGGGAGGCACCCACGGGCGCGAGCGCGCGCTTGATGTCATTTTCCTCAACGGCCGCCAACTCCACTGCCTGGGTCAATGGAGTTAGAGGGTTGATCGGGCTGGGGACCTGTGATTGTTGCTGTTGGTGTTGCTGTTGCTGCTGCTGTTGTTGTTGCTGTTGCTGCTGCTGTTGTTGTTGCTGTTGTTGCTTCTGCTGCTGAACGCCGTGAGTAGTGGATACTCTGCCCTGGCCAGCGTGGGTCTCTGAACCCTGGCCGTTCAACAACCGGAGAAGATCCGATTCCTTGGGGTCAGCCAGGCTGTTGCCGGTGCTGTTGTGCATTGGCTGGTGATCAGTAGTCTTAGGATGTTGGTAGTGATGGTAATGGTGGTACAGCTGTCCGTCTTTGGAAGACGACGTAGGAGATGAAGCGGACGAGTTGAGTTTGGGCACTTCGGTGAGTGGAGGAAGGTAATTGAAGTGTTGGTACCGATTGATCTGAGTCTCTGGCTCGACGTAGAACCCAGTGGAGGTGTCGTTGAGTCGTGGTAGAGCGTACAAAGACAGCCCCACGCCGGCACCAACTCCCGCGCCAACTCCCAGGCCAACACCAGCTTCAGTGCCGCCAGTCGCGGATCTAAACGGTTTGTACAGAGCTGCAGCTTCAAGCAGTCCCGAATTGCCAGTGGCTCCTGACAAAGAGGCCGCCGAAGCAGCGGCCTGGTACTGGGCCAGTTGCAGAGCTGCAGGGGAGATGTAGTGGTGATGGACATGCTGGTGGACGGTGACGTTCAACGATCTTGATTTGGCGTACGATATGAGATAATGCACGAGTGCTTCGCTGGTGATGGGGCCCTCTCTGAACTCGTCGGCGCCGTCTAGCGAGTACTTCCATTCGACCCGTTGGGTCGATTGTTTGGGTTTGTAGTTAAGCTGGGAATAGGCGGTTTGGATGTGGCCGCTCTCCGATTGCAGTTGGTGCAGTTGGTGCAGTTGGTGCGGTTGGTGCGGTTGGTGCAGTTGGAGCTGCTGGTGCGGTTGGTGCAGTTGGTGCAGTTGGTGCGGTTGGTGCAGTTGGAGCTGCTGATGCTGCTGGTTCAGTAAATTGTGCTGGTGCTGTTGCGTCGAAGGAAGCAGCTCTAACGGCCGATGATGTCTCGGGTCCGGGTGCTGCTGTTGCAGACGCGGTTTGTGGTTGTGTTGTTGCAGGTGCCGCTGGAACAGCAGATGATTCTGGCTCATGTTCTGGCCCTGCTGCTCTAGCGACATATCCACCCCCACTCTGTCGCGAAGATTCCCCCCGAGCGTTTCCGTCTCCATGCCTGCCTCCAACTCGTTCTGGTCCTGGTGGGCGCGCCGGGTGATCAACTCCACCTCTTCCTTCACCGCCGGACTGGCCTTGTTCCGCACCACATCAGTGACGATCTTCCTCCAGCGGTTTCTACAGGTCAACGAAGGTCTGCCCTCTATTTCCTGAGTGATAGTCTTCCATTTGGTGCCGTGAATCTTGACCTGGCGGATCAACTGAAGATCCTCCTCGTGGGTCCAGGGCTTGAGTCGGTCCTTGGTCTTCGGATCGAGCACCTCGATGTATCTTTTGGCACATTGATCGTCTGTTCGGCCCATAATCTCCAGGGCCACTTTCTTCCACGACGCGCCGTACTTGCGGTACGCTTCGATGAGCTTTGCGTCTTCTTCCACCGTCCACTTACCCTTGCGCAAGTTGGGATCGAGCGAGTTGCACCATCTCTTGCGGCAATCTTTGGGCTTGCGGTTGGTGGTGGTGCCGAAATATTGCGCTACCATGTCCCACTTGATCTCGTCGCTATGGGGAAGAGGTCCGCTCCCCACCAACTCGTCACTGTCGGTCCGGTACAACTGGGCCATGATTCTGGTGAGCTGCTCATCTTCGTCCTTGGTCCAGGGCCTTCGGGACTCTCTTCTGAAGGTTTGAAACCCAAGTGACTCCGTCACCGAAAGCGGATCGATGGGGGTGTTTGGTTTGCGCTTGGCGGGGGGAGCAGGTCTGGTGGACGACTCACGCGGTGACACGCTGGGTGCCTCCATGTTGGTGTGTGTTTGGTGTGTGTTTGGTGTGTGTTTAGGGAATATCTAGAGAATTTTTAGGAAGTGTTTGTTCAACCTGGGCCCACGAGATGTCGATTTTATTCGTTACAATTCGTTTTGATTCAACTTGGAGCTCCAAAGCCTTCGCTAACTGCTGGAACGGCCTTGTGGGATGATCCTTACTATATCCAGTGCTTCTTGGGCCCTTTAATAAGTTCCAATCTGCTCTGATCTACTCTAATCTGCTCTGATCTGCTCTGATCAACCAATGTGTCCTTGTCAGACTCTCTGTTTTCTTCCTCTACTGGCTGAGTGTTCCAAAGTCTTCACTAACAATACAAGTTTCGCCTGTTTCGACTGTTTCAACCGTCTCAACTGTTTCTAGTCTGTCTCCAGTCTGTCCCCAGTCTATTACAGTCTCTTTCAGCCCTTTCCAGCCTGTTTCTACCTTGTTTCTTGCTTGTTTCAAGTCCGGTTGGTTCCTGTTCTGGTCCTTGCGCTTGCGCTGGTGTGACTCTTCTTTTGCGCTTTTGGTGGCCGTTTCTCAATTTTGCGCTCAACTCAGGTGCTGCTTCTCTTTCTCGATGCAATATAAAGACAACCTGATCTGTCTATTTCTCAATCAGCTCACTCCTCTGAATTCGCCCGCTATGTATTTGCTATCGATCCTCTCTGCTGCTGCTTGTCTCCTCTCTAGCGCTGTTTCTTTGCCAATGTGAGTGCTTGTTTCATTCCTGCAGCTACGCTTCTTAAAAATGTGCAAATCTCGCGCGCCCGAGATGGCACTGCGCTGCACGCGGCGACTTCCGCCGCCGTTCCGTCCATCCTGCCCTTCGCTCGCTGGCGAGGATGACTCCACACTGCACCAGCGCGATGGATCTGCTGCGATCTCTTCCTTCTGCTACATAACATTAATGGAATTGCAGTTGATCAGTTGAAAAGCCTTTTAGGACTGAAGATTATTGGTCATTGGGTCCGCTCTGCTTGGGCAACTTCGTGGAGACCCCTGCGGGGAGCTGTTCTCTGAAGGGAAGCTAGAGCGAAGCGAACCAGGCTCCCTGCAGAGGCCCTCCGCTGGTAGCGGCCAGCGGAGAGTCCTCATCGCTGAAATGCTCTGGCTAGTGTCCCGAGTTGTTGCTACAATTAGCGGTATTGAGGGTACAATCGCACATGTTCTCTACAATGTTCTTGGTAACGGATTCATCTCACACACTACATAGTCCGATGTTCACCTTTGATTGTCTAGAATGGCTTCAGCCATCAAAACATCTCTACGGCACAACTACAGGTCGACTGGTTAATATGGTCATTGTATTTGTTCTTTCTGGCGGTCCACAGACCCCAAACGATGCTCTAACCTCACTAACGCCCTTCTGCGCGTATCGCTAGCGCACACAACCGCACTATTGAGCAGGACGGTCTCTGACTCTGTTGTTCTCTATTAATCTCAACAAGTTTCTAAGTAGCATGGCAATAGTAACCTTACCAATCGATGGAACGTAGAGTCCTGCTTTCTGTTTGATATCGTCGTTGAAGTTTTTGGAGCTGGAAAAGTTGATTACCACTGTTCCGTTGGTGACGTACTCGGCAGGGAACTTGTAGTTTTCCAGGGGTACTCCGGTGATGATCACGTCACATTTAGGGGCGAGTGTTGCTACCGCATCGGCGTCGCTACCGCAGGCAGCTGCAGCGCTAGTGATGTCAATTACCTTGTGACGCTGTTCCAGCAAATCGTCACCTCTGGTGAACTGCTGGACGTTGTTCAAATCGATCGAATACACGGTGGCTCCATCATTGGCCAACAACGCTGCCAATGGTCTCCCCACGATCTCGGACCGGTTCACAATCAAGATCTTCTTCCCGTAGAGACGGTTCCCATAATGTAATAAGTTGTTGTACACCCCCAAGTATTCGAGGATCTTGACCATTGCCAATGGAGTGCAGGGCAAGATAGATTTCTGCTCATTGGTGGGAGGGTCCAAGAATCTGACGTTATGGTAAAGATTCTGATAGTACATGAGGTTGAGTCCTTCGACGTCCTTCTCGGGGGCTATCAATTGCTGGAGATACTGGTCTTGTCTGTCACCAAACACCGGGAAATACACCATTATCCCGCTGACCGCAGCGTCTTTATTGGCGCGGATTAATTGGTTTTCCAACTCGTTCTTGTCGACCTTGCGAAGCTCGTAGGTAAACCCCAACAGCTCGCAGGTCTTGCCGGTCCACGAGGCGTACATGGCGGCGGCAGGATCGTCGTTCGCGAGGAACCCCACCAATTTGGGGGTGAATGGCAATTTGGCCACTACCTGGGTGATTTCATCGGTGTAGGGTTTGGCTATGGTAGAGGCAAGAATGGTTCTACCGGCTGGTTTAGTGGAAAGCATTTTTGTTGGTTTGTTGGTTCTTTTGTAGGCTTTTTTTGTTCTGGTGGCTGTTTTTTTACTTCTGGTGGCTGTTTCTAGTGGCTGATTGGTTAGTGTGGACTGAACGGTTGATAGTAACAGTTCTAGTTCGGGCTGCAAAAGGTGAAACTTACCGAATATGGGGGTCTGGAGTGGTATCAAGAGACAAAATGTCAGTCAATGAGCCTTAAGTGGTTGGTTTTTAGGGCTGTGTGATGTGTGTAAGCGGTAAACTGATTGTTACGGTCTGCTCTAAGGTTCTTGCTATCGTTTGCTGCTATTTCTGGATGCTGGACACTGCTTATTCTCTACGTAGTCTCTGTTTGTCACTGCTTGTTAGTCAATAATTCGTCTTCGCTGATCTCTTCTTCGTCAGTACAAGAAACGGCACGGAAGCACTCAAAACTGGCACCAGACTCGCTCAAGTTGCCGTCGCTGCTGCTTCTGCTGTTTATTCATTGTAAACTACTTACCAATACTCTCTAGGGTGCAAGTACTCGATTTTATATACCTATAAACTGTACAACTACAACTGTTCCTTCGCTGCCCTTCTCCTCCTCCAATGCGCTTTATCTCATCGGAGTTGGGCGCACGAGTCAATTCGCTTCTCATAATTTGGCACGTGCGAGCTATATATACTACGCCAAATATTATTGTGACTCCGAATCGGTACTGCAGACAACAACACCAAATCTCCCGCGCCCGCTGCGCTGCTGTTGAGCGGAAGTTGCGCTGCATCTGAGCTGCTTCTGGGCGGGGTGGACCTGCTGGGTGGCTGTGTTGTTAAATTTTGCTGCTGCATTGTTGTTCTTGCTGTGGTATTGACATCAGTAGAGACACCAGCTGGTGTAAAGACAGATTTTGGCGCACTGCTGGACGCTGCTCGCGGAGAGCCACTGCGTGGGGCCTGGCTCGCTGCGCTCGAACTTCCCGTCAGGGAACAGCTCCCCGCAGGGGTCTCCATGAACTGGCCTTAGCGGAGCGCACAAAGAAAATCGTGCCAGAGAACCGCTGGCTGCTACTCGCGGGGAGCCACTACGGGGAGCTTGGCTCGCAGCGCTCTTTAGCTGCTCAGCGCAAATGGGCAGCAGCGTTCTTGTATAGACTCAGCCAGATGAACGCTTCACTCAACATCAACTCGACGTCGTCTTCATGCCATGACAGGGTGGGAGGGTTTTGGAGAAGGAGAATGATCTCCTGGAAGTCCATGGCCTTCAAATCGTCGCTGAATTTGATCAAGAACGCAGCGCACACGTAGACGTGGAAATTATTGAACCCTAGCGGGGTCTCGCTAAGATAGGTGTCCCACATTCTGATGATAAGGTCCATCGAGAGCTCTCTCATGAGGAGACAGTTCATCCACCGGAACGAGAACTGGATGAATTCAATTCCCTCGGTCTCGAAATGCCGAAGCAAGTCCACATCAATCTTGGCAATGAGATTGCGTAGCTCGTTGACCTGACGGATGATCCCCGGCTGCTGGTGGATGTAGTTGTCGGTAATGTTCTCGAGAAGTCGCGAGAGACACCAGTAAGTGTCTGCTTCTATGATGTTTCTTGTAGCCTGGGAGAGTCGTGACGGGTCGAACGAGTGGATATCGATCGACATGAGGTCTGAAGCATTTAGAAGCTCAACTTCTTGTGGATCTGGATGTAGTGTAGAGTCCAGTAGATGTCTTCCCGTCAAGCCTGGGACGAAAAGTGCCCTGTTCTCAACAGCCAAGCAGCCATCGCGGTTCGCTTTGGTTCGCTGTAATTGCCAGATGTAGTTGCCCAAGAAGATCTGGAAAAATGGCGTGCACAAGTCGTTTATTCCCTGGACGTAGCCGCTGGCGGGATGTCTGATGGCCCAGAGAAACAAGATTTTGCGGAGCGATTTCTGGGTGGCTTCGTACGAGTAGAGTTTGATTTTAGGGTTGGTGCGCTTGACATCGATGTTGATCTGGTGGTACAATTGTTTGTCTCTTGGGGTTGGTGAGGAGGCAGAGGGGTTTGGTGATGGTGGAGCTGAGGTTGGGGTGGATGCTGCTGCTGCTGTGTTGGTTGCTGCTGCTGTGTTGGTTGCTGCTGCTGTGTTGGTTGCTGCTGCTGTGATTGGAACTGCTGTTGTTCCAGTAGTGACACTGTAAACTGGTCCAGAGTCACTTTGGCTCCCATTATGGCCCACAGCAATGCTGGCATCACCTCCTGACCCTCCACCACCCGCTCCAGCCAGCGTATCAACATCAAAGTTGATCCCAACTGAGCTAATCCCTTCAAGGTACTCCTGATGCTTCCGTTTGAGCGTAGACGCCTGACGAGACTTGTTGGCCGGAAGATACCCAAGAAGAATCTGCCAAGTCAACGCCCGAAGCTCGTTGGGGATCCCGTTCCACGAGAGCTTGCGGAGATTCTGGATGTTGACGCTGGTATCGTCTCCCACAAGAATCTTGGTGAACTTGAGATATTTGGAGTTGAGCGAGTTCAACCGGTGCACCTCCAATTTGGCGAGATGGTCTTCTTCGTCTAGCGACTGTTTAGCGGGCACCGACCCAAGGGAAGCACCAGCTGGCGTCGCTGGTGCCATCATCGTGAGGTCGGGATAGAGTGCATCGACCGTGGGACTCGGCTGGAGAGAGATCACCAGCGTCAGTTGCTGCTGCTGCTGCTGGTACAGCCGCTGGTATTGTCGTTGTTGATATTGGGACTGCTGTTGCTGATATTGGGATTGCTGCTGCTGCTGCTGTGAATACAGACTCAGAGCCGACAGCAGCATCAGCCTCCCTAAAGGTGCGCCGGACTTCGTGTTAACATCGTCCAAATCGGCGTCCCAATCAGCGTCCAAGTCAGCGTACTTGTGACTTCGAGTACGAGACCCCGACCGACTCGTTTTCTGACCAACGGATGAAGATGAGCCGTTGACGGTGGCTGCCCCGCCAGTCTGGGGGCCCCTGACACCCTGGGGACCGCCTAGCTCGGTGGAGGAGCGGGCAGCATAGCTGAAAGAAGCACCCACCGGTCCCGAAACCGATCTCTGCAACGGCGATCGATGGAAACTTGGTGATGTTCCGATGCCATTGGACGTAGAATGAGACAATCTGGTCGACGGAGAGTCGTCCTCGCCAGATCCAAAGCTCCCATAGATATTGTAACCAGCGCTAACCCTTTCTTGATGGTCAGAGACCACCGCAGACGAGTGGGAGCTCGAACTGGCCCCGTTTCCCGTTCCTGTAAGCGATAGATTCTTAAGAAATGAGCTGAGATGTTTACCTCGACCTCCCTTTTCTCCAAAAATGAACTCGTTCTTGCCGGAATTGGAGCTCGAGTACACTTGCGACATTTCCTGCTTCTTCTTGGCCATCATTAACAGTCTAGCAGTGGTCTGAGGTATGTTTGGAGGTGTTGTTGTGGGTTCAGTTCGATGAAAAGACTGTCTTCCACCGTTTGGTGTTGTGTTAAACGACACGATCTGCTCAAGTTGTTACGGCCCACTTGGTGCGGCAGTTAGTGGTTTTGGGGAGATTAGCGAGCAATCAGCGCGCAATTGACGTACAATTGGCGTACGTCTAGCGTGATCAGCGTGTGCACGCGTTAAAACAGCTGGTCCCAACACTTTTGCAGGTATATCTCGAGACTCCTTGCGGTATTCTTCTAAGACGCTGGCATGGGACAGCGACCATCACACACTCGAGCGCAGCGAGCCAGGCTCCACGCAGTGGCTCTCCGCGAGCAGCGGCCAGCGGAGCGTCTTGGATCTCGTTCTGGAGGTAAAAGTCAAGTCTTGCGGTTAGTGTGTTGGAGAACAG